>VUQR01010209.1:14360-38353 GCA_015108515.1 Hemichromis elongatus | reverse complement strand
CTGTGCTCAATTGGCCTGCCAACTCTCCTGACCTGAACCCCATAGAGAATCTGTGGGATATTGTGAAGAGAAAGTTGAGAGATGCAAGACCCAACACTCTGGATGAGCTTAAGGCCGCTATCGAAGCATCCTGGGCCTCCATAACACCTCAGCAGTGCCACAGGCTGATTGCCTCCATGCCACGCCGCATTGAAGCAGTCATTTCTGCAAAAGGATTCCCGACCAAGTATTGAGTGCATAACTGAACATAATTATCTGAAGGTTGACTTTTTTTGTATTCAAAACACTTTTTTTTTATTGGTCGGATGTAATATGCTAATTTTTTGAGACAGGAATTTTGGGTTTTCATGAGCTGTATGCCAAAATCATCAATATTAAAACAATTTAAGGCTTGAACTACTTAAGTTGTGTGTAATGAATCTAAAATATATAGAAACTCTAATGTTTATCAGTACATTGCAGAAAATAATTAACTTTATCACAATATGCTAATTTTTTGAGAAGGACCTGTATATATGTATATAGATAGATAGATAGATATTTTTAGTCTTGTGTCACCACAAAATAAAGCCTATGTACAATCAGAAATGGCCAATATACTGCCGATCAAGCTCCGAAAACACTGAATCCCAAAGTTCCTATAATGGCCTCGGTTTTGTTTGAAATCCTGTGACTTTACAGAGCTGCCCTGTCCTTTCCGTCACAGTGTAAATTAGTCAAATGCCACTTTAAGAGACCTTCAGTAACACTGCAGAGCTGCTTGGTCATTCTGTGGACAGAAAACAATGAATTTATGCTCTATTGTCACATGACCTCTCACGCTGACCTCTATAACCGTTTTGTTAAGAATAATGTTCTTTCCTCTTGACCGGTTCTTCCGACATTTGTCTTTATGTTGCAATAACTGTCATCACATTGCAAAACTATCACCTCCCTGCTGTCTATTTAAGTTGCTCTATATAACTATTTTCATCTGTGACCTCAAAAATCATTCAACTAAGATTTTCTTTCCTTAAATCTCGCTCTTCATCTTTGTAGTTCCTGCTGTCTGTATTTTCTCAGAATCACACAAACACAGAGGTCACATTACTCACTTCCACCTTCTTTTGTCACCTGTTTGGTGAGGGAGTGGCGTCAAGCGTCACTTGAACAGCATCAGCTTGCAGCTCTGCAGGGTTCCTGAGAGTCCCTGTGAGAGCACTGTGCCAGCATGAAGAAAGCGTATGATCTAGTGAATATATCTAAGGCCAAGAATGAGGAGGCGGTGCAGTCCATCTGTATCAAGGTATCACAGCATTTCTTTCTTTTACGGAGGGCAGCAAGTCGAGGACTTGATGTGTAATTACAAGCTTCAAGCTTTTTAAATTCCAGGGTTTAAGCAACTTTGCATTGGTTATGTTGGTCTTTGTTGATTGCACTGGCATAGAGAAAATGTATGGGTGGACACAAAAAGACACATATTTTACACATTAAAATTTAATTCAGAGATTTATTTGAAGATTATCTGTGCAGTAGCTGGTTTGAATTTGAATGTCCACCTGTCCCTCATTAAGTTAACCTTCACACTGCTCCAAGTCAAAGGTTAATATCTTTTGTGTTAATGATTGGTGGCTTGTGTAAGTGGCAGCTATTTTTGGAAGGCAGTATTTAGGTGATCTTTACGAAACACAAGTTTTTCTTACAACCATGTCTTTAAAACAGCACCTGGACTTTAAAATAAAGCTTTATTTATTTATTGGTGACTTTTTAATACAATTTATTTTTGTAGTATTACTACACCAAATGTACGAAAGCCTTGGGCCACTTACAGGAACTGCTTGGTCAGTTTTTATGGTGATGTTAATGCCTGAGGAGATTTGAACTCTGCAATTGTTGACTCAGTCAATTGTTGACACACTATGTGCCTCAGCAGAGTGGTGATCCTGCTCTGTGACTGTCACGGTCTGTGGGCATGGCAGTGGACTTCTGTTATGTGTGTTCTGTCTAAAATTCTAGTTTCCGTTTTGACTTTTACTGCTAGGCTGCTTTTTGATTCCTGTTAGTTCCATGTTTATTTCAGCATGTTATATTTGAGGACAAGGTTAGTGGAATGGAATGGAACTTAGTTAATTGTGTTTTAGACTGATTCATAGATAGATAGATAGATAGATAGATCACACAGACAAAAAGCCTCACAGAGGTCACATTACTCACTTCCACCTTCTTTTGTCACCTGTTGCCATCAAACTGATATCTGTTGTCACAATCTGCCATTTCTGCCCATCGTCTACCTCGATTTTTGTTACCCTGCCTGTTGTACTACCGCAGCTGTGTTGAACACACAAGTGTACAATTGTATCCATTTTTACTGTGAATTTAATAATATATCAGTGCAGAAGCTCAGATATTTACATATACACATTTACTTATACTGAGGGAGCTATTGCAACAGCACAGTGGCATGGTAGTTGGCACAGCTGCCTCACAACAAGGTTCTTGGTTTTATTCATGGCCTTTCTGTGTGGAGTATACATGTTCTCCTTGTGTGAATGTGGGTTCTCTCTGGGTACTCCAGCTTCTCCCACACACCAAGACATGCAGTGTCTCAAAGTGCAATTATTATCTTGCAGTTATATACATAGTAGGTAAGCGCGGTAGAGTGGAGACACCTGGGTAACAAAACACAGCTGAACTAGATCAGGAGCAAAACTGAAAACAAGCCACAAGAGACAAATGCCTATCAAAATAAAACAGGAAGTAACATGACAGAGAAACACCTAACATGGAGACAAATACTTAACAAGATACAGGAGACTATTGGGAAAAGTTAAACACATAGAACCACATATCACTCTAAACACAAGACTACAAAACCTAACATAAAACAGAGGCCAAGGCAAAAGAAAATTTGAGCCTAAACCCACAAGAAACTCACCACAGAAATGAAAAATTGAACCACCCACTAAAAATTCTAAACCAAACAAAAAATGCTGAACTAAGTTAAACTTTAACAGTGTTACTAAAACTGCACCCAAACAGAGAATATTTAATATCAAACATTAATTCAAAGTTAAAAACCACAAAACCCACAGTCCTGAATCAGTGTTTAAGCATTTGCATACTTTTTCTGTGTCCTACTTGTGTTCCCTGGCTCGATCTCTGGTTGCTACTTAGTTGGGCTTGCTGCCCCCTTTTGTAACAAAGCTCTTCCTTTGTTATTCTTTTGTTGTCTGCTTCAGAGACCTGTGTTTGGTTTCTCTTTCATACCATTCATTAGAGTATCTTTACTTGGTCTGGCACTTTGCAATAATACCACTTGTGGGATATCTCAGAGGGAGTATATTTCACAAAGTGATTGTTGCAATGGTAGCATCCTGTTACAGTACCACGCCCTAATTTAGCAAGCTCCTAAGAACACTTCGTGCTTTTATAAATGTTTGTACAGGCAGACCCCATGGCTAGGTGTTCGATTTTATATACCTAAATTCAAAGATTATGAGGTGTGACCTAGTGCTGTTGTCCATGAAGTGTATTTTTTAACCAGATCAGCAAAGATTACTAATGTTGTTAATGTTGCATATGACAAGAAAACTTTGCCAAACAAAGTATTTAAATAAGTCATGCTGAGCTGTTTTAAATCAGCTCATGTATGTGGACTGTATTTCCTTTGTTGATGAATTTGAGGTGTAGAGGATTGGAATTGTGAGAGTGGGCAGTCTGTCACAGCAGCTCCTGTAGTTTCTTCAGTAATTTCCCTTGTGAGATTGATAATCTGTCTGTGTCTATCTATTTACTATGTTTTTCAGACCATTAGGCGCACTGGATTAAAAGGTGCACTGACGATGAACGGGTCTGTTTTCATACATAAGGCACACCCGATTATAAGGCGCATTAAACTTATAATTTTTGCTATGTAACTTTTCACTTTCTGCTGTAACAAAACAAATTTCCCTGGTGTGGGACTAATAAAGTTTTCTTATCTTATATTAATGACTAACCTCGTATTGTGGGTGGATTATCTCAGTTGTTCTCCTGACTGATGTCTGATCCGTTTACAGCATCTTTCCATGCTATTGCATTTATCAAAAACCATCGGGAACCTTTATCCAGTGGAAAAAAGTTAGCATTCATCCTTCAGCTTCACTGTGTTTATGATATGCTAACATAGCTGTGTCACTAGTGATCACACAGCACAGCATTATATACCAGCTAGCCCAATTTCAGTAACCCTACAAATGTCTCTTCTGTGTAGGTTTCTGTCTTTGTTTATATTGGAAGTGATAGCAGAGGTGTACGTTTTATTTTTTCCAGAAATCTCTCAGTCAGAACATTGTATATCATGTTTAGGTAACTAGGGAAACCAGCGAGCTAACTTCCTGCTAACTTCTAACTCCATTAAATTTAATAAATTCTGTTTTCATGGATGCCTGGATGTTAAACTTAATTTTTACACCTGGTAAAGCAGCAATACTGATCATTTATTTATTTTCATATTAATGATAAAAGAATTTAGAGAGTTTTTAACTCTCAGTGTGCCTCAGTGTTCTTTTAACTTTAGGACCTGAAGCAGACACAGTTTTGGACCCATGCTCCGACAGTCCATCACTTTTTTACAGATTTTTGAGCACCGTATACCACATAAAATCGAGTCAAGGTCAGTAAACACAGCCAGAATTCATACATAAGGCCGATCAGGTAAGGTGCACTAACGATTTTTGAGAAATTTAAAGGATTTTAAGTGCGCCTTATACTGTGGAAGATACGGTACTTTAGTTTTATGGACCTCAGATTAACCTCCCTGGACTCAAAGATACTTGGAATTAAACTGCATATAAGGAAATGAAAGATTTTTTTTTTAGCAAAGTAAGCCCAGACCAATGCTTTTTGTGATATGAAACCTTAAAACCATCAGTGTGCTACATCCCAAAGCTTTTAAAATCAATAAATATAAATAGAATAATAATAAAAACACAGCAAATCAAAACAATCCTGCAAAACACTGTAGGAGCTCTGACTTCAGAATTTCTGAGAAGTTACAATTAGAAACCTGAACTCATGCTTCACTAAGCATTCCTGGATGACAGTGAGGATCAAATAATTTACCGTGCATAATATCTTTTTCATTGCTTTGTTTTGTGTCATAAAAAGTCTCAAACATATGTGTTAATTGCTTCTATCTTGTTGTTTTTAGCTGCATGGCTGCAGTATTTTAGCCACGAGTACAGCTTCTTGCTTTTTTCTCTATCATTTGGTATCTGAAAGTGTCTTTTTGCTCACAGTTGTTGTTTTCTCCCTCTGGGCTTTGAGAACAGCTGACAAGTTATGACAGCTAATAACAGAATTGAAGTTAGTCAAACTCTGCAATTACTTTAAAAGCTACATCTTGCTGTATTTTATACATTAAGCACCCTCTCCTGTCCTATAAAGGACCCCACAAGGTGCTTATGTTCCCATTTGAGGATTATTAGGATCAAATTTGCAAAAAACAGAAACGTGTTACATTTTTCAGGATGCAATCAAATAATATCTTGAATTCGACTCCTAACCTAGTTTATAATTAAATCTTTTTTTCAAAATGGTCATCATTGCCATTATTTTCTCTTAAAAAGTCCCTCCAGAACCACAGAATATATTGTTTTTACTGGTTTTTATTGTTTCTTGTGAGCACACCGATCTTCTTAAAAAAAGCCTTTTCAAGTAAATGCAACTGTGATTTTTAGCAATTCTACCAATGTGTGTATTTGTATAAGAGTAAAAATCCTCTGATTTCCCTTAATCTGCAGCTGCAAAGCTTCAAATACTTGAGGTCAGCATGTGGGTGTGTTGGTCTTGGTGGGTGTGCACATATGTAAGAGAAGGAACAAAACCAGGAAAAATCCCGCCAACCAAAGAAAAGCTGAAAACAGGTGGTGAGCCTTTAGTAGGGCTGAGCTGTAGGTTTAAATCTACGCATGCAGCCAGGGAGCAGACATGGCCAAGTGGGATTCCTGTGGCAGCAGCCCAGCCTTCAAACAGGCACACTGGATGGTGAGATTGCAACAGATACAGAGATAAAAGAGAGAATAAGAGACCCTGATAGGCTGTGAGAGGAGAGGTAAAAGAAAGTTCGTGCTTAATGAGCAAATGTATCTGTTTTGGCTGTTGCATCTATCTGCTTCAAACAGAGAGGAAAAAACTTTTGTGGCCTGCTGAGAGGTAAAACTGAAATATTTGGTATCTGTCTTTTTGAGCCGGTCTGTGATTTCTTTTTATGATTTTTCAGCAAATACCGTTCACTGACCAGAAGCAAGAATTCAACAGACCTCCCACAAGGACTGTTCGGTCCATGTCTCAGTCATCTACAGATAGCTTTGCTTCAGGTATGGAAACATAAAAAACAGACACATTTTTAAGTCTAATCACATTTCTCTGATATATAAACTGAGCTGTTTTTTGTTTTTTGTTTTATCCCAGCATCACAAACCAAGGATTAACCTCGTAGGCTAAACCTTAATTAAAGTGAAAAGTCTTCTACAGAATTAGGCCTCATTAATTTGGTCCTAATCTGCTCCACGAGCCAAACATGTCAGTCACTGCCAGAGTACATGCAGACTTCAAAGAGATCAGAGAAAAGAATCACCTAGCTATCCAAAAGATAAAGGCTTGAAAACCTGAGCCAAAGAATCATGTGTTTCTGTAATACTCCTTCATGCGTCAGCCAGATGATTTGTCTCACATAGTCTAAATTATGTGTTGCAGTGCACAGTGACACCTCTGATGACGAGTCTTCTCCTAGAGACAAGCTTCAGAAATCCACCAAAGGCCCGTCTGACTTCTGCATCAAAAACATCAGTCAGGCTGATTTTGGACGCAAAGAAATAGAAATGGCAGAACAAGGTACACCAATACAAACGGCCTTCAAACCACAGTTTACATAGAAGTTACAATATAAATACAAAATTTATATTATTACCCATCTAATGAGGCTCTGTAGGGAAATGCACAAGAGGAGGATCTAAGACTGTCCTGGTTTTTGTGTCTTGATTCTCATCCATGATATTTAGAAATGCCAGCTCTGATGAACCTGAGGAAAAGGGCAGGTGGGGAGAAACCACTAGCTGGAGCCAAAGTAGTGGGCTGCACCCACATCACTGCACAGACAGCGGTCAGTTCAACACACACACTGCTGTCAAATAAAGAAACAAGCACTGACAGGGATTTACTGAGTGCTACAGACAGATCTGGTTTGTTTCTTTATATAAAGAGGAGAATATCACTGCTTTTGTTTGCAGGTGCTGATTGAGACTCTGGCTGCTTTGGGGGCGCAGTGTCGCTGGGCGGCTTGTAACATCTTCTCAACTCAGAATGCTGTGGCTGCTGCTCTGGTTAAAGCAGGTACAGCTTCTGCACAAGCTCCTGATTTCTCAAGTTTTACTCTTTCTCCCTCTTACTCTTTTGACCATCACACACCTTTTATGCCACTTCGCCTCTCAGGCATTTCAGTGTTCGCGTGGAGAGGAGAATCGGAGGATGAGTTCTGGTGGTGTATTGACCATTGTGTCGGCACTGAGACCTGGCAGCCCAACATGGTATGCTGATCGACTGGCTTAAACGTCACATAGCTTCCCCTAGAAATACACTGCCTCCAATTCTTATGGTAGTTTAGTTTTAATGGAGAGAGACAGAATAGCAACCAAAAATAAACCAGTAAAAACACATTACGTACAAGTTAAAAACTGATTTGTATGTTAATGAGTGAAATAAGTATTTCATTGACAAGCAAAAGATGATTTGGTAGTTGGTGGAGAACCCTTTGTTGGCAAGCACAGTGGGAAGATGTTTCTTGTAGCTGATCACCAGCTGTGTACACCACAGCACTTTCTCCCAAGCCTTTTCATATATCATTTAAAAAGACAGGCCTGCACATGTGGCTTCTTGAACATGACAGCCTTGTGGGCACTGCAAGATTTCAGTCTATTACAGCATAGTGTGTTACCAATGGTGTTTTTGGTGAGTGGGTTCCCTATTGCCTTCAGATCACTAACAAGTTTCTCCAATATAATTTTGTGATGATCCACCACCTTTATCATGATTATCCTCACCTCATGAGGCAAGATCCTACATGGAGCTCCAAACCGCGAGCAACTAATGATAATTTCTTCCATTTCCGAATAATCACGCCAACAGTTGTTGCCTTCGAAAAAAGCTTCTTGCTGATGGTCTTGTAGGCCATTCCAGTCTTATGCAGATAATTCTTAGCATCAGGATTATCTGTAATTGATTGATTATAATCTGTGTGCCTGTGTGGACTCACATCCAGCATGGATTATGGCAGGGTTGTGGGGAATCATTTCACTCAATGTGGGGTTGATATTTTGTCTCTCTCAAGTAATATGAAATTACCATAAAAAGTAGACACTATTCAATTCTTTCTAAGTGAGCAAACTTACAAATTCAACAAGAGATTGAAAAATCATTTTGCCTCACTGTATTCATAATGTGTCCTGTTTTTCAAAGTAGGTCTATTACGCACGTTTCCAGCTCTATTTCCTTAGTTTGTTTCACCGCAGCCTCTTAGTTCATCTGGAGTCTTAAAAAAAACTTCTTTGAGCTAACTTTCTTCTAAATGGTGGATTCCATCTGATCGCTTTATGTGCAGATTCTGTTAAGAGAGATGAATGTAAAATTTGAGCATACATTTAAAGAGGAGGGTATTTGTACTCACATCCTCTTTGGTAGATACTGTTCATGTTTGAAGACTTTCAATAGCCTCAGATCTGAAACACCTTTAGTGTTTCAAATATAATTAATTCTTGGTAAACTGTTCCTTTACACTCAAATGTTCTATGTAATTTTCTTACAATAATACAACCAAACATTGTGTTAAATTTATTGGAATCTTAATGAATAATTTTTAAATACATAAACATTTTATTTTTATATATTTCAGATGCATTTTACTTATAATTATTGCTTCATGTTTATGTTTTAAGAATCATTTGAAATACAGATATACAGTTCATTGTGTTATCTACAAATGCTTCCATGAAGGTGCCTCAGGCTTGTTTTTCTCATTCTTGCCAGATCCTGGATGACGGAGGCGACCTGACCGACTGGATTTATAAAAAGTACCCGGAGCTGTTTAATAATCTCAAAGGTGTTGTGGAGGAAAGCATTACAGGCGTCTATCGGTGAGTGTAAACACAAGCACAAATGACTTTACTTTAAGTTTACAAAGTCATTCTGCAGCTCACGTGTGTGTTTCTGTGCCTGTGATTCAGGTTGTACCAGCTGTCCAAGGCAGGCAGATTGTCTATTCCTGCTATGAATGTCAATGATTCGGTGACCAAGCAAAAGTTTGACAACCTCTATTTCTGCAAGGAGTCTGTACTGGAAGGGTAATTAATTCTGTTGCAACTATAAACAGGTAAAAACACCAGCATAGCAGCAAACTGACTATGGTCAACTCTGCTTCCAGGCTGAAGCGGACCACTGACATCATGTTTGGAGGAAAGCAGGTGGTGGTGTGTGGATATGGTGAGGTTAGTAAGATATAAAGTGCATGCCCCATGAAATAACTCACATTTAAGCTACTTGGCCAGACTGTGTTGAATTTCTGTTTCTTGTAGGTTGGAAAAGGCTGCTGCGCTGCCCTAAAAGCATTGGGTGCTATAGTGTATGTCACAGAAGTGGATCCTATCTGTGCCCTTCAGGCCTGGTATGAATAGAAGAGGCTTTTATCAACCAAGATGTGAAGTGTTCCCTCCTCTTAAAGCCACACTATAAAAAAAAACATGATGAAATACTGTTTTAACCCTGTCCTCTCATCCCCCACTCCACTCAGCATGGATGGCTTCAGAGTAATTAAACTGAGTGAAATAGTCAGACATATAGACATGGTCATCACCTGCACAGGTGACTGCTGTCATTCTATAATTAATAGATATTTATTTAAAAAAAAACAATTAAAAAAATTGGCTGTGAAAATGTATTTCTTTAACCTGTTTTTATTTTACTCACTGCTTCTCTGCAGGGAATAAAACTGTTGTGATGAGAGAACACTTGGACAAAATGAAGAATGGCTGCATAGTCTGCAACATGGGACACTCCAACAGTGAAATAGATTTGGTAAAGACAGATGTTGTGTGTGCATGTATAGCCCTCTATATGTGAATGATTTGGCGTTAAAATGTAGATTTCTATGTCTCAGGCAGGTCTGCGGTCATTAGATCTGAAGTGGGTGCATGTGAGGCCTCGGGTGGACCACGTCATCTGGCCTGATGGCAAGAGAATTGTCTTGCTGGCAGAGGTGAGTATACTGTGTTCTTCTAATGAGGCCCAAATCTTGTAAGAACTAGAAATGTGCGGCCTTGAAGTACATTGCTTATTTAGCAAGAGAAATGTGCGCTCTTCTTAATGTATTATAGGGAACAGATGGATGAATCTGAGGGATTTTGAGATAAAAATAAAGAGAAATGCAGAAAAGAAAAGCAGCAATTATGATATAATGATCAGGTGTGTATCCTCCAAAACTAAACAATGACATCAGACAGTACAGGAAGACCATTAGTGTATGCTGTACTTTAAACTGGGGGCTCATACTACACTAATCATAACAATATCCTGTTTATTACATACAAACCACAGCTCAATTGGCATGAAATATTATTTCAAATGGTTGCAATCATAGCTGCTCTTATGTGATTTGTTTTCATTGAGTATTGACTTTCCTCTCAGGGTCGTTTGCTGAATCTGAGCTGCTCCACCGTGCCCTCATTTGTCCTCTCCATCACTGCCACTACCCAGGTAAGAAAACAGATTTGCAAAGTGGTTATTCTTTTCTAAATGCATCACAGCAGCTCTGTCAGTCATTAGGCTGCTTGCAGTCACTTTTAGTTAACGTTCACTGGTATTTTTCAGGCCATGGCTCTTATAGAGCTGTACAATGCCCCAGAAGGACGATACAACAAGGATGTCTACCTGCTGCCGAAGAAGATGGGCAAGTCCTTAGCTTAAATACACACAAAAAAATCATTAGTGGAGACCAATTACACTTCTCCTCATTTTCCTTTATAATACACTCTGTTACAATAGTTGGATACTAATTATCCCACTGTTGGGGTTTTCTCTGTATTATTGCAGGGTGTTTGCCTTATAATATAAAGTGTCTAAAGAACTGTTGTTGTATTTGATGCTATACAAGTAAAAGTAAATTTAATTTAATTACTTTCTGTTTCTATTTAACAGTAGTTAATGTGTCTTGGACTTGATACTAAGCTTTAGTTACCATTTTGTATTGAAAATCTACAATATATAAGTGATATGCCTGTAATACAGTCATTAAAAATTTACAAAATTAAAATGCACATCAATGAATTTATAATTAAGATTAAAAAAAATATAAAGTATATGATTCCTCATAAGCACCATTCCACACAATGATTATGTTTACTTTAGTGTTACTAGATACCTTAAATATGTTTTTATATTATATAGCATGAGAACTATTCAGCTACTTAAATGCTATTTAATTTAATTTAATTTAATTTAATTTAATTTAATTTAATAAGTAAAAAGTTTAAATACTTTTTTGCACTTTGCAAAACAACTATCCAACACAAAATCAAGCTCAAATTCAAGCTTAAAAGCATTCACATAATAAATTTGTAATGGGTCTCAGTGCTGCACATAAGCCTGAAAAATCATATCAAAATTTTTTTTTAGACCATTCTAAGTTTATTTGTGCTTAATATTTTTTTCCTGTTGCCAGGAAACCTCTTATTTCTTCTTGGTTCCCCACTGTTCAACCCCATTTTTAAAATTCTATAAAATCCTCGTAAATTTTACTGAGATGGGTCTTCCCACATCTGTCTCATTCCCTTAAATCTGTTGTTCTAAAAATGCAAGCTGCTAAGACAGTTTGTTTCAAACAGCTTGTGAAATGAGGGACTTCACATTGTATAAGATAAATAATGATAATTTACTAGTGCTTAAATGCCACTGTAGTAGAATACAGAAATAAAAATTATGAAGGTGAAAAAGAAAATAAAAGGTTCCCTAAACTTAATTTAACTATTTATAAATATAGCCAAGAAGGAAATTAAGGTATGATAATCTTCATGTCTTCATATTTTCAGATGAATACGTGGCCAGCCTCCACCTGCCGATATTTGACGCACACCTCACAGAGCTGTCAGACGATCAGGCCAAGTACATGGGCATCAGCAAACATGGACCCTTCAAACCAAACTATTACAGGCCAGTTAACTTCTTTCTGTCACGTAGACAAACAGTGACACACATTTTAACATTTAATGTTTCTAATCTTTTTTTCTTTTTGTTGTAACAGGTATTGATGTTTTGGTCACAAAGCTGACGGACAGAAGCTCTTCAGCAGAGCTGCTGTTGATTGTATGTTTGAAAACAGGAGCGCTGACGCCCTCTACAGTCTGGAGCTTTACAGAATATATTATCTGAAGTGACAGTATATTAAGACTGGCTTTTCGGTATTCCTTTGTATTATGTTGAATTCGTTACACTTCCAGATTTTTCACATTGTCCACAGTAACCAGAATTTAATCAGTGCAATGTCTTAATTTCAAATGGAGAAAATGAAAAACTGTTCTGAATGGGATGGAGTTACTTTTTTTATCAGCTGAATGGAGTACCTGAAAATGTATTCTTGTGTCATCACCTAAAATCCCCATCCTTTCCTAACATGTACTTTACCTAAATTAATATTAACTATTACACGCAGGTTATTAGATGTTTGTACATATAAACAAAAAAGAATTATTATAATAAAAAATACATTTTAATCTTTTTGCTTTTCTGCATTATAATTTGAAAAGACCAAAACCAGCAAGGAACTGTTTAGATTCTAAACCATAGAACAACTTAATGAACACTATTTTACTTTTTTTGTATTAATAAATAGCAATTGTGTACAACCTTGTATACCCAGGTTTATTTATGGTTTCCAAGAATTAAAATATATAATAAAGGTTCTGCCTCATTCACACAAGCCCTGTTTCCCCTGCACATTAGTGCTTTCTATTTAACATTCACATACCAAAAATCTGTTCCGTTCAGACTTTAGTTGCCAGGAATTGCACTACCAACCTCTTAATTAGTAAATTGCATGCCTTATCTCAGCTTAATAATTTAGCCACAGCATGACAAAGACTCTGCACCCACTAGGGGGCAGAAAAGTAACATTATTTTTGGGGTAATCTATGGTCTTAATTGCTCGTATATGTCACTATCAGAGCCTTCAGTGCTGCTATCCTTGTATGAGTATCTGAAACCAGTATGTTTTCATTAGTGTGTGTGTGTGTGTGGGGGGGGTGCGTGTGTGTGTGTGTGGGTGTGTGTGTGTGTGTGTGTTGTGGGGTCAATAAGTCCCCATAGGTACCATAGCATATCACCAAATTTTAAGGTGAAGGCTTTGCTAAAGGTTAGGGTGAAGAAGGACTGGGTAATCTTAGTTTAAGTCACCAGGAAATTGATTATTTCAATGAAAACACAAGTATGCATGTACCATTGTTGGGTGTAATGCATTAAAATACTGTAATGTAGTGGTGGAATGGAATGGAATGCATTACAATAATAAATTCCGTAATTACCTTAAAGTTATATTCATGAAGTTACTTGTGTCACAAAAGTTCTTCAGATATCTACTTGCCAGGTGGACAGAAAAAAAAATCATCTCAAACATGCATTTTTCTTCTTGTATGCTTGCACTACACTCAGATTATTTCATTTTGTGTGTTGGAGGAGGAAAATGGTGAAGCAGTACAGAGAAACAGCTTTTCAGGAGCAGAGATATAGCCATTGCTTTTATTTTTATTTCAGAAAAAGGAGAAAAGTGTGACAGAAAAGGGCAAACTGTTTTCAGGACAGAAACAACTGCATTAAGCTGCAAACAGAACTTTGGCTCTTTGCAAACATCTGTACATAAAACATGCTAACACAAAGCTAGCCAAGAGAACCCAGAGTGATGATTAGGTTGAGCTAAATTTTTTACAAACTTATATTTCACACTTCTGTGTTAGGTGCAAATATGAGGCCACATTAATTTAATTTTAAACAAATACACTATTTGGTTCAGTTATTAAAGTTCTGGGGAGTTAGATGGGTTAACAACCTCTTTCCCTGAGATTTTTTGAGGCAGTTAAAATAATTTTGTACTGACATCGCTCGCCCTGCTCTACACGTGTTCCTCGCAGACACTACGTAATTAACTGTATTTCAAGAAAATCCAGCTGGTCATATGACAGTGATTATCTGTTTTCCTCAAGTGTTTGCCTCTGGTTGTGGAGTCCTAAAAATACCCCCCAGTCCCTGGATTATTCTAATCCAGTCTCCCTCTTTGTACACGTGTGTGTTTATACCGGTGCATGGCCTCTATCCTTCTTTAACTATGTACTATGATTCTTTATGGCAGCAGACTCACAATGCTGCATTTGCTCCTTTATTTTTCTGATTACTAAAAGAAACCATTTTACACATTAACCTCAAACATCTCATACTCTGATAATGTAACAATAAAATTAACCTGAAAACAAGTTTTGCTTCCAAATGTCTGCTTTTCTTTGTCTTCCTCAGGCATTTTTTGACTATTTGTATTGTGAGATAATTTCAAATGAATCAACACTTACCATCCTGTTGAGATTAAAACACCTTTATTGTAACAGAGGAGCTGCACAGTGATGTACAACACAAAGAAGCAGTTGAGACAACAGCTATTAAACTGCCATTAGCGTGTGTGATTAATGAGGAGATCCTTCCATAACTTCCACACCCAATCTAATCTAATGATACCACTCATTCTGTTGTATTACTAGACCTTCGTTGTCAGAGAGAGGGTTAGTATGTGTGTGAAAGAGGGGTGTGTGTCCTAGGGCAGAGCTGCTGATAATCCATTGGTTGGTGATGCATCTGCAGAAGACAGATGGTCAGTGCAGCCTATGCTGTTGGATGTAGTAAGCTCAGTTTGTAAGCAGTTTTAGCAACCAGGAAGTTGTGTATCAGGATTTCACTCCTGTGTGTGTGTGTGTGTGTGTGTGTGTGTGTGTGTGTGTGTGTGTGTGTGTGTATCATTGTCTCCTCCCACTATGGGATTCTCCCTAAAGAGCTTTGATGCCTTCCCTGCATCACTGCACAGTCTAATCACTCGTACCAGCTGTCAGTGTGTCGGCCTCCCTCCTTCCTCTTTCTGTTGGCACCACTTAACCTCAGGTCCTCTGCAGTCGGCCATAATGGACTCTCACGGCATTTGGACTGAAACATGATGAACATACATCAGCTGCCCATTGCTTTAACCATGTTCACAGGTGAAGCCCTGCCAGCTATATGTTTTATTCTTTTATGAATGTGCCATACTTCAGTGTAACCTTAAGCTACTTTATGTGTTCTTAATGTGTTAAATTAAGAACACAGATTTTGCACTTTTCTTCACATCATTCTTAAACCACGTGTGCTTCCTGGTTTTGACTTCATTTTTATTCAAATTCAGGTGTTTAGTGAAATCATTTTTGTACTTCTGCATATTTACACTGAAATCTACATAAACAAAGACAAATTTCATTTCATAACAGATTTTAGCTACATTTTATTGGAATTTTCTGAGCTGTGAAAACTTCTTTTATGTTTTGCACACTTAACTGTTTAACCATGCTATCTCTAAATATTGGTTCGATTTTTCCTTGAAAGTCTCCCAGTCTCTTTATTTTAACATGTAGTGGTCTCAAAAAGTGTATGTATCAAACGTGATACACTTAAAAACTCACTATGTGCACCATATGTTAAACTGCAGCTGGAAGTATCATCTTTTCTCTCTTTAACTTCCCTGAAGCAGAACTGAGGATTCTACTGCGTGCCCTCAAAGATAGCTACAATCCTGTGGATCTAACAAATGCATCTCATATCGTGGCTGGGTTGAACGCAACACTAACATCATTTGGCACCACTTCACTTCAGTTCTTTCCTGACTGAGAAAGATCAGGTTGCACCATCAGCAGAGCTTCTGTATCTGCTGCTGCTGGTAATACAACATTGTAGATTTACAGCTACAGAACTTCAGCTGCTTCTTCCAGATGAACAAGCACTGCTGATTTATTAATCAGGGCAGATGATAGTCATTTAAAAAGCTTAATGGTCTGCACATGGATTCATGTGTCATGGCCTGATAATCAAAGTGTCCTTTGGTTTGTACTTTGAGTGTTTAAGGCCTGAAGTTACAGAAGAGTTAGATATTGTGATCAACAAACCATGTCCATGAAAACTCGGAGAGGCATGGCAGCTGAGGTGGTTTAGAGGCAGACTGGGTGGACTTGAAAAGTGTTTGTCCTTGTGTCTTGTTCCTTCAAAATATTGTAAATTTTCTCCATCCTTGCAGATTTCTAGTGTGTTCTGAGACTGCAAGAACGCTCAGGGGGGATCGACAGTTTTAACCCCACGCTGCTCCGCCTGCAGTCACTTACACAAGTGACACCTTAACCCACACACTCCCAAACCTGCCCACCATGACCTTTTTTGACACCAGGACCAAATAAAAGAAACGTTATGACATTTTTCCAAGCACCTTGTCCTGCAGTGAGTCTCCTGGTGGAGGGTGAATGGGTAAAAGCTCTCAGTCAGTTGTTGGCAAGTCTAGAACCACCGGATCCTTCCAGCTCACCAGAGTGAGTTCTACCATTGCCAAACACTGTGGGAGAGTGCACCAGTAACCACCATCAGATCTGTTACATGGAGCAGCGTCTCAGAGATAAAGCCTCCATGGCAACCAGCGACATCTGAGATAGACGACCCAATCGATGAGATCCACAGTTCACCCTCCCCGTCCCTCCCTCTCCTCTCTCTGTGGTTCTCAGTGTCGCACAAAGATAGTACACAGTAGACATTAGAAAAAAGTTTGGATTCCTTTAACCTGAAAAGCTGCGTGTCTGTCTCATCCTATATTGGCACTACACATGATTGCTCAAAAGAGGAGAAACAAAGCAAAAATGTGCTAGTGCCAAAATGGGCAAAGAAGACTGGGCGTGAGGTTGAGAGTAGATCCATCACTCACAAACTTCAGTATCAGAATAACGTGTGGTTCTGTCTCTACTCTGTTTATGGCCCTATGGTAATTCACTGATAGTGTGCTGTGACAGTGAATTCTACCAGTGCCATACACAGAACAGGAGGAGAAATAAGTGAAGTCTGACAATTCTGCAACAGAGTAACAGCACAAATGTGAATCCTGACTGGACTTCTGTGTCTTTTCTGTGAAGCTACCACTAACCTTTTGAAGTTTTGTGTTTTGGTGCCAGTGGTCGTTGCAGTCTGGTGCAGAGTCTGTATCAGAATCAGTGGTGTCCTTCCCTCGTCTCTGTTTTGTTTATAGCTCACAGGATAGTGAGTAAATCCAGCTATGCCATCTGCTGCTGGGCTGCTGGATCGGCCTGTTTATCCCAGTTCACCCACTGTCTTTGAGCTCTAAATGTTAGCACTGGATAGCTGAAGGAGAGTGTTTTGGCACTGCATTTATGGCCTCCACAAGAGCCTTCCTGAACATGGTCTAAAGGTCTGCTGCTCGGATTGATTCTGGCTGCAGGGAATGATGTGCTAAGTGATTTTTGAGATGCTTTCAATGGGTCCCAAAGCAGGGCTCATCTTCCCGTTTCCGGGAGAGATCGATACAGTAAAAAGCTTGAGTGAGAGAGAAAGAGAGAGAGAGAGAGAGACAGACAGATCAAAACATCCGAAGTTGCTCTGTTTAGCTGGTTGTTTTTAGTATGGATCTCACAATAATTATTTGGTCACACGTTTCCAAAAGACCTGATGGAAGCTGCAATTTTCATAAATGGAATAAAATCTATTCGTGTTTTTATAATCAGACCACAGTGAAAGCTAAGTCCACTGAGCCTTGTGGGATCACTGTGTCTTTATGCGAGATGCTCACATCCTTACATCATGACATTTGCAATAATTTGTGGGAAAACATCATTAACTTGCTATTTTCAACTTGACTACAGACCATAGGTGCCCGTTTTTTAATTTATTTCTCTCTGTCTATTGAAATCCTGCTCCGGACATTTCTCCTTACCTTGATCATTTAGTATCCTTATTGCGCTCCAAAACCCCATCAGTTAGAAAATCTGAAGAAGCTTCTTAGCTGAACCAACCCTTCAAAGCAATCCAGGAGTAGAATATCTTCAAAATAACTTTAAACTGCAATAAAGATGACAAAATTTCCCGACTGGGCAGAATGTGATGAATTTTGTTTGGACTTCTTTAGCCTTTAGAGTCGGTTTATTCTCCTGGACTCCACGTATCCATCTCTCGCGTCTCCTTGCTTGTTTGGAGCAGCAGAGGATTTTCTAGTGGACAGGTAATTAGTTGGTAAGCATCTTAACTCGGTAGCAGTATAGTAATCCATTCCGCCCTCCTCTCTTTCCTTCTGCTGCCTTCACACGCAGGTCTACGGAAAATTTCCCCCTGCGCCTTTTACGCACTGGAGGCGCTCTGCTGTGGGAATGATGAGGTCAAGGAGGACCAGTACTCCAACACTGCCCATATTTACTTTAACAAAAATGTGTTATGGTTAAAAAAAATAAACCACAAAGGAACAAAAGCTTCGCCGTGTAATCAAGATATAAAGCAAACAAGAAAAACGAGTATTTTCTGGCTCTTAGCTTTTATTTACCTTCTAGTGTCCAATAAAGCTCCAACCGTCGTGATATCTGCTGCAATCAGACCTACCAGCATCCAGCGGGTGTGGCTCACCGCCGCAGCCAGGCCTCAAGTTCCGGGCTCTCATCCCTGCAGAGGTCTGAAAGTTTCTCCTAACCCAGGCCTCCCCTTCTCCTCGTTTTATACCAGTACACAGATGTCCCTCCAGAGCTCATTTACCTGCTGTCGGTGATTATTAGACAGATTGCAAGTGGAAAAAGAAGCATCATCCTTTCAGCTGACGCGAGTCCACTGGAGTGGGATAAGACAGGTTTGGGTTACGGCTCTGTCAAAGTTGAGGCTGAAATCCACCCGTGCGCCTTTTGTCCTCTCCATACATTATGAAGGATGCCCAGCCGGTCAGCAGCATCTCCCCCTTCTCCTTCTGCTGCTCAGATTACCCTGAAATAACTTTACTGTCATAATTACCTGCTCCCCCCCCCCCTTTTAGCAAAATTCATAAACCTGGATTACGAATAGAAGGATCAGTTTAGACAAATTAGCGTAATCCATCCACCAGAACCGAGGACCAAAAATGAATAATTCATCAAAGTTTGGTTGTTGTTGTTTTGTTATTATTTGTTTATGGAACAAATTTCAATAGAAAATAAATCCATAACAAAATAATCTGTGTTATAGTGCGTGTGGTAAAGCGCCCAAATTAAACCGATGTTGAAACTGGAAACTAGAATAAGCTCAGAACCGAGCTGCTTGTCCAAACACCGATGAATATTTCATAGGATCCTTATACGTTCGGCCTTAGTCTTCAGAGCATCACCTCACAAGGAACATCCTCGTTTATTTGTTTTGGGCGTAAATTTGAAAAGCTTAAAGCAATCGGATTTAAAAGAATAACTCAAAATTTGCAGCTTTCTGGGCTTAAATTATAGATATGATGAGGTATTTGAGTTGATTTCCCGGAGTAAATTTTAAGATCAAAAGTGTATTTATCTGCAAAAATGACTCAAGCTTCACCTTATACAAGCAGTTAACACAGGAGTTAGTAAGTCCAAGAACCTGAAGCATCTGAAAGGAAATTAGCTATCAGTCATTTTATTAGCTGTGTCTTTTACACCTGTGATTTTCCCACATTCAAGTGTCACAAGACCTGCCAATGCCACTAGTGCAATGACATAAAATCAGCAATAAAACACAAAAATGGTTCATAAATGTATGTATATAGATGCAAAGCTATCTTAATTGCTTTCATAATACTTACCCGTTTAAAGAATAAACCTCCAAAGTTACGATAAAAAGAATCTACATGACTGTGCATTTTAGTTACATATTACATTTTAAATTATTATAAAGTCAATCAATGCTGAATTCTTTTTTGATCGTTTGTAAAGACCCGTCAACGTTTACTGCCATCTCGTGGACACAGGAGGAACACACGCTACAATGGGTCCAGTGCGTGCGATGTTTCCTCCAAAATAGGACCCTTTTTTTTATTAAACCTCCAGAGTTTACAGTACAGAACAATTGCATTTTATATAATAGGGAGAAAACAGGAGTGACAGAGTGCATATTGGGTCAGCTCATGTTTCTAATAGAGGCACGGCTATGAATGATCATCTTTCCACCCTGCTACACGAACCTTGTTTTGGAAAACAGTCATAATCCTAGGATTGGAGTAAACCTCTGACGCTGAGCTTCATTCATGAAAGCCAATACTTTCAGTATTTTTATGTGCCCACTGATGCAGCTCCATCATCTCCTCTCTGCTTCACTGCAGAGGCTGTAAAACAAATTCTGTCCAGCTGATTTTCATTGATAATCCTTGTGCCAAGTCTGAAATACTCACCTGTTCCAAGCCAAACCGTGCAAGTGGCTCTCTCGGTCCACACCTGATGATTATTGTTACAACTGAACTTCATTGAAGAACAGATAACTTAATATTCATTTTTTTTAGAGGTGCACTGTACAAAAAGAAAAAAACATTGGCAGCTGTGGTTACCAGAGAATATCGGTAAAAAAATAAATAAAATACAGTAGCACAGTAGTAGTAGTAGCTTTATATAATATGTAAATTGATTTACAGTGACTAAAACTCACATAAAAAATGTCGAATCTACAAAAAAAAAAGAAGTTAATTTCACACAACAATGTTGTATATACATAAACTGTAATTTTTTAATTGCTTATTGTGGATCAATAAATTGTAAAATTAACAGGAAAAAATACTAATTTAAACTGATAGAACAACAGTGAAACTGTGCACTTTAAATGGAGCTGCTATATATATTATACATAAAATCTATTAATAATTTTATTCATAAACCTGCAAACTTACTGCTACACCTACATCAAAACATGCAAAAATACATCTTGAGAAAAGACTAGAGAGGAAATTATCACTTTGGGAAATTTATTTTGCAGCCATCATTAATAAAACAATTTACAACAATTGGATGCATTTTTTTTTTCAACTTACACAACATTCAAGGTGCACAGCAACCACACAATTCAAAATGCTATAAAACTGTGAAACATTCCCACAAAGCAAGAACCATCATGAAACAAGCAGGTGGATGATCCTCTACCAGAAAATGTTACATAGTAACCTGTTAAGACTTCAAAACAAAAATGACATATTGTGCCAAAATGCCCGTAATCACCATCCCGTGCAACACGCGGCCTTGGTCATAGAACACATCAGGAAAAGCATCTCTGGTGAAACAAACATACACAGCTGGTCTAGAAACACTGCAGTAACAGCACTGTACATAAAATAAAACAGTGGAATGTTATGGAGCAGGATGTCTGGATGTCTTCAACTCAACAACAGCCCCTCTGCTGTGAAGGTGCAATAAACATGAGGCCCACTTGTGATAACATTCATGCATACTACTAAGTGACAGAAGTGATCTTGCTATACTAAAGTGATCAATACATAAGGTAAGAAATGTGCCACGACAGGAACATTCCTGGAAAGCAAGAACATCATGAAACAAGCAGGTGGCAGGCCCTCTACCGCAAAAAGGTTCAAAGTACACATTGTGGTTTTAACAAAGTGAAATCTAACAGTCCACAGAGAGAGTCAATATTTAGGCTTAACACCACTCGTGGTCGCAGAGATCCTAAATCAGGGTGAGGACTTGAGGGTTCCTGTTGAGACGCCGTTTCGAGTTTTTGTTCTCTACTTTGGTTCCTTTTTATGGGTTTATGGAAAAGAAACAAAGCATATTAGCATTTTTACTGATCAGTTAAAAAATAAGTACAAGCATATACGTATACATACATAGTCATGGCCAAACTGCAACAACAACTGGTTTCCCCAAATTCAAGAAAAAATATAACCAAAATGCTATGTGAAGTGAACACTGCATGGTCAAAAGTACCCTACATAACAAGTGTCTTTTGCAGTGATAATTCATTTTTTTGCATTTTTAAAATCCAGTGCAAAGGTTGTAGGTAGTCAGACGTCAGCTGAGTCTTGGTGTGGCCCTGAGTCTGAACAGTCTGAATCGGGGTCCAAACCCAGCCGAGACTCAGCACCAGACCTGGACTCCACAAACACCTCAGAGCCAGACTCCAGATCCCAGAGTCTCAATTATGAGTCCAGGAAAGCCATATTTACTTTCCTTTGAAGAAACTCCAGAGTTGAAGCCAGCTCAGATGGATAAAGGATGTTAAAATTGTAGCAGCTCCCAAACACTAGGCACAGTGCAGAAATGAAGGAGGATATGTTTGTGCTGACGAGGTTCTGATCAAGACTCAGCATACATCTTCTTGAGGAATAGCAGGACTGTCCTGTGAACAAATTATTTAACAGGTTATATTAATAAACACTGCAGTCAGATTTAAAAGAGAGAGATAGCAATGAAACAGACTTACCACAGACAATAATAGTGGGTGTCAAAGGCACTTGCACCTCATCTACCAGACATGTATCTAGTACATAGAAAAACATGGACTCCTTCTATTCAAAGTAGCTGAGCAGAAACAGGACCATCTCTCTCACATCATCTGAGCAGCCACTCTGCGGTCCCTGTATCCTCTGAAACCTTGCAGAAGTCTAAAGGAATGTCTTGCTTTTGCTGACGGCAACTAAATCTTTCTAAGATTCAAATGTTTCAGAAAAATGCAAGCACTCATTTTCAAAGCAGACCTTAATCCAGCTAAGACAAGAGTCTAATCACCAGATTACATAAAAACCGATTCTCAAAGTTAAAAACTGTAAAAGCATTTGAATTAACTGATAAATCCAAGTTAATTAAACTGAGACGAGACTAACTGTAAAACAACTTTTACACTTAGTCTCGTAGTCTCTATTTCACACTTTGTTTCTCCATAACCCATGTGTTCATTCATAGTTTTGATGCCTTCTGTGAGAATCTATAATGTAAATAGTCATGAAAATAAAGAAAAAACATTGAATGAGAAGATGTGTCCACACTTGACTGGTACTGTAAGCACCAGTCCAGTAACTACTTTGACTTTCATATAGTCAAAAAACACAGAAATATAATATAACTCAGAGATGCTGCATTAAAATAGTTTTTCCTATACTTTAAGTTGGAACATTTCAAAAACTTTTGGTGCCAGAAGGACAAACGCACAAATTCTGGCGCTCATTTCCACTTTTGAAAGACTTTTGGTCAGCTGTTGACTTGATCTTCCTGTATCCTTTAACAATCTGGATGAAGTCTCAGCGAGTTTTTCCCCACACGCAGCAGTCACAAGTTCCACCGAGTTTCGTACTTTGAGGCTCGTGTTTCGTTTTTTTTTTTTTGAATGCTCATAAAAGAAAACATTTGTCAGCACAGAAATATTGAACTTTGAGGTTAAGATGACATAACACACTCCCTTTACTTCCATGATTGCTTCCCAAACGCTCAAGAAATCAAAATAAAACTATTAAAATCAGATGAACTTAGTCTAAAATAATCTACCATCAACAGAAGCATAAAAAAATATCACAACGTATAATATGTTTTTTGTTTGTTTGTTTTTTTATTTCTTTCTTCAAGTTACAAGGGAAGCACATATATTCATTTTTTGCCTTTTAAAACTTGGGGATATCTTGAACTGTATCCTGGAAACGGCATAGGAAACTAAAACATTTTTTTAAAAACAAACCAAAAAAGACACATTCAAACAAATTTAGGCATCAAATATATGTGTTCCAGTAAAATACATAACACAACAAGGAATCCAGAGGCTGACAAACAAAAAGTGGTTTGTTTTCTGTTGCAAATGAAAACTGACCGTGACATCATGTCATCTTAAGACCAACACCCTCATATATTTGGTTATCGAGGCTAATTAGAGCCATTCTTACCTTTTTTTTTTTTTTTTTTAAAAATCACCAAAAC
>VUQR01010209.1:0-14340 GCA_015108515.1 Hemichromis elongatus | reverse complement strand
TGGGATTCATTGAATTTTTGATTCAAACGAAGAGAAATGGCTCCTTTTGATGGTGATACGATTTTAATTTGGGTTTCTTTTGTGGGGAAAAACAAAACAGCAAACTGATTTGTAATGCAACGAGCACAGGTTACAAACAAGTGTCAGACTTCGGATCAGGGTGCCATCACAGCTCTGGTAACACCTCCTCCACACTAACGCTAGCAGGCACATAAAGCTTTTCTTAAAGCAGGAAAAACACTGAAAGTGTCCTCTCAAGAAGAACAAGAGGATGAAGAGTGTTGTGTCCAAATTGAAAGGTAAACTTATCTGAGATTCACCACTTGAGAGCTTGACTATTTGAGGAACTTTTATCTACTCAACTTCACTGTTAATCCATAACCCAGATTAAGCTAGTCCCCCCTTTTTTTCATAGGGGGTGGGGGTGCATGACACTACAGCCTTAGATTCATTAGATTTTGGTCCCACCAACAGCATGAAAAAGTAAACAGGAAACACAGAGCGCTTCTGTCTGGGAGCAGAAATCACTTTTGATTGAGATGTTTACATAAAAGGAACAAAAAAAAAGGGGGGGGGGTGATTGCAGAGGAGCAGGGCTGCAACACGGCTTCAGAGACGTGTAATTATCCCCGTCTTCATCAGGACAAGTCTTTTTAAACTAGTGTGTAAGTATTAAACCATACGATAGGATTCACCACCTGTGAAAAACTAACTATCCCTACGCAAGTCAAACACCTATTATAGTTCAACACAAGCAATAGGCAAAGTTAAGAAGCCCAACGATTCACCAAGAAAACCCAGATAACCCGCACAGAGCGTGGCCTGATTCACAGAGGCGTCCCCTTCGTGTCTATAGCGATACAGCTCCACAAAGCCCTACACAAACTTTAACTGTGTCATGCCACAATATACAAAGATACTCAGAGAATGACAAACGCTTTCCTAAAACGGAGAGGAAGAGGAGGAAGAGGGGAAGGAGATGGGTGCTGAACAAAAGAAGTGTCGGGACTACTGAACCTCCTCTCCTGGTTTCTGCTGAGCATCAGAGGGGGGCGGGGCGCCAGAACAACACAGATTATCAATGGATTACATTCATGCATGCACACACACACACACACACACACACACACCTAGACACACGCGCATACTGTGTTTTGTGTGGTTCGTCATGGTTGATGCGCCGCTTGCTTGTAAAGTGTTAGAGGTTGCACAAAGGGCACTGGTCTGCACACATGACCGCACGCTGTGGCCTTCTGCTCCTTCAAAGTGATGCTTTTAATGGCAACTCCTCATCGTGGCAGTGTCAAAAAGATGAAAATAGGGCACAGGTAATTAATAAAAATCAAAATAAAAGGAAGGATTCTTCTCTCCTTAGAAGCAAAGACTGCTCTGAATCATGGACGTCCTCCTGGCAGTCTTCTGTTGGCAAGGAAAAAATGCCTGATGGAAAAAAAAAAAAAACTCAAGCGTTTTAGAACGAAGGGTGTCGAGGTGAGGCCTGTGGTACACACAGTCCAGTTTTGTGCTGATGGCTCTCCTCTGCTGGCCTCACAGCTCAGTTTTGACGGTCAGAGCAATTTGAAAACATCGGCCCAAGCCACAAAAGATCAACAAAATCAATCTGACCTAAACTGGGCCTTGGGACGAAGCAGGTGTTGAAGACGAAGAGGAGGAGGAGGAACATGAAGGAGGAAGGAAGGGCAGGTGGAAATGAATTCCTAAGTAAGAGTGAATATTCTGCAATATCATACTGCAAATCCTTGTGTAGCGATAAAAATCCTTGTGTTGGTGTAAAAAAATTGTCTTGTTTAAATATGAATATAGTACTGAGTTTTTGCTCTTTTCAGGAAATGACAGTCTGCTGTGAGGTGAAGGCGGCTCCACCTTCACTACAACTCCATATCCTGAGCCTCGTCCTCCGAAAAGTCTGACATGGAGCTCTCGGAAGATGAGTCGCCTCCTCCTTCCTCCTGCTCCTTTAGCGCCTCCTCCGTGGCGTACTTCTGGATGTACTCTGAAAGAGACGCATGTCGAGCAGACTTCATGATGACAAGCGTGGCACAAACCCATTCTGTGTACATTTTCAGGTTAAGCATTGATAAAATTTGATTTTAAATAGAAAATCTCAGAAAATCTGGTGCAGGTTGATGTACAAACCTGACATTTTGGGTATAAAATTCATAGTTTGATGTTACAGCACTGTGTGAAATCATTAGATTTGTGTTTTCAATCATGTGTGCATGCACTACCTTTGATTTTGTGTTTATAATCCTCTGGCCGGTGCAGGTACATGGCGGCCGCATCCCCGTTCAGAGGATCGATGGGGTTGGGGTAGGCAAGCAGCTGAGGGAGGAACGACTCAAAGATGTTGGTGAGGTCTGGTGGATGTGGGGAGAAAGATTAGAGCCAGTCCAAAAATCAACAAAGCTGCAGAGAAACACCAACAACATGCACAAGCACTTCTAACTAGTGCTCGTCTATGCTTCTGTGTTTAACCTCCCTGGAAATTTAACTACACGTCACATCAGTGCAGCCTACTATTCTGATTGGCCTGTTCAGGACTGCTGACTCCATCTGTGCATTTACAGCTATTTTTTCATCCTATAACCACAAGGTAATTAGCATGTGTAAAGTCATAAATGTTGTTAATTACATCAGCTATTTAAATAGGTATTGCTGTACATGCTTCAAAGATTCACAAAATAATCAAACTTTATTTGAAGCAGTCGGTCCATTATGTGTGTACCTATAACAATGCCCACTAGGGGTCTCCCTTGCACAGAAAAGTTCACTTCACAGAGCTGTGTTGTTTCCGCTCTGGTATAAGCAACCTTCACTTCAAAGTCTGAGTCGATGACAAAAAAGGAACTGCTCCGCCATTAATGACCTTTATAGCAGCATTCACCTCACTGTACATACAGCACTGCGCAGGGTAAGGCGTTTTCCTCATTTACTAATCTAGCAAACCAACCACACATACGTTATGGATATTAAATTACAGTGTTTCCTCCAAAAAAAGTCTTTACTGGTATATTTTGCATTTTATTTTTTCATTTGTCCAACATGGCCACTACTGGCTCTTATTTTGAAAGCTCGGTTGCTGCTAACCAGGTAGTTCTGCAGCTTCCCGTGTATTATTTCCCTGCAGGCAGGCTGGTCAGGTTGTTGTTGTTGTTACAGCACTCAATGCAAACTAACTCTTTCTCTGTTTCCATTTCATCGGACAAACTCCAACTGCAGGCAGTGACTCTGTTCTGCTCTGAAGATGTGCTGTGAGTTCTCCAACCAGAACCTGCCACAGGTGGAGAACTTCAGGCTATTTACTCCAAGGTTTCAAAGTAGAACAGGAGCTACTGTCACCAGCTGGTGCAATTTAAAGAAAAAGGTGAAAAGGTTACATCACAGCACACCATATTAATTTTCCATCATCATCAGGAAGGATTTTTAGGACAGCCAAGGAAGCTTTAGGACAAACTGAAGTTTTAACATCAGTTTGTGGCTAATTTAATATCTTATAATGTCATCATGATGGCCTCCTTCAGTCCGTCAGGCTAAAACTACATTTAGACACATAATTAAGCGAGCACTGTTCTCTGTGAGAACATTCATTGAATATACATGCTGAAAGCCAGTATAATCAGTATTAAGGTGGCACAAAGGCGTTACTGTAATGCTACAATGATAATACCTCAGCTGGGGGTTACTGACTGTAACCTTCCATTTGTGTAGATGTTGAGTCAATTACAGCTTAAGATTATTATCTGTGTGGAGTTGTCATCACACCGGTGTCACATAACCCACGCAAAACACTCAAACGCGTATAGAGGTGTTTTCCACACATACAGCACTTCTAGAAAACAAACACAGCTGTGGATCACGAGCAGGCTGAAGAGAACAGAAATGTACCTTGTGTCCATGAATGTAACAGTAGTCCTAAACTTTAAGTTTATTTACACTCTCACATAAAAGTGTCACTTAAATAAAGAGGGGGAAAAAAAAACTCCACTCCAGCTAAGGGTGTGTAAAGACCACTTAGTATCAAGACATGACCCATCTATCGGTGCTCAATGCATGACCTCAATACAAGCAGCAGTTATCACTGAAGTGTAAGCCGATTAAACCGAGGCGCTCTGCCTGACACCGTGCTGCAGAGGTGCGGCACAGGCCGCTCGGTCATTGTTTTTTTTGGCACCAGTCAGAGTAGTATGCGTGTACATACCATAGAGAGCTGTCCACGTCTGGTTAATGACATCTAAACACACAGTTCCTGACCTAAAAAAAGAAAACACTGTGAATAAACTACACACAAATCATTAGATAGAACCAATGATTCGTGTGTGTGTGTGTACGGGTATTACTATCTTTGTGGGGACAAAAAATTGGAAGTTTACTATTCTTGTGGGGACCAACAGCCCTTGTGGACCCGGTCGCCACGAGTTTGAAGTCATTTTTGAGACTCAAAATGTGGTTTTAGTGTCAGGGTTACAATTAGGTTATGGTTGGGTTAAGGGTAAGGGGCTAGGAAAAGCATTATGTCAATGAGATGTCCCCACAAGTTATGAAAACATAACGTGTATGTGTGTGTTGAAAAAAAAAAAGTACATTTATTCTTCCCCGTGTTCACCAGATAAATGATCACTGAAGTTTGAATCTGTCCTACTTACGCTTCATCAATGTTGGGATGAAAGATTTTGTTCATGAATCCTGGAAAAAAAAAAGAAAAAAAGAAGCAGATTTTTTTTTCTTCTCTTTTTTCAAGTTGTCTACTTTTTTAAAAGTGCAAGGTGAGTTCAAATGTTTTATACCTATTGAAGGTGATTTGAAGGGGTATTTATCAGGCAGGTCCACCCGGACCTTCCACACGCCTCCTTCATACGGCGCTAAAATAAACACATATCAATTATCCACATGTCACATGAACCTTTTAATATATGTTTAACATCAGTGAACTGACAAAAAGATGGTTAACACTGAAAAATTCAAGGGTCTTACTTCCAGGTGGTCCGTGAAATTTGACCACAAACTCATTCAGTCCACTAAGGATGGTGACCTCATGCTTGCTCTCAATGCTGATGCCTGGTTAAGGAAAACACTATAAAAACAAACAAACAAACAAAAAACAGCAAACAAGCTGGAAAAGTCACACATGATCAAATATGCTTGTTTTCTGTTTATTTTTCCAGCTGGGCTGGTGTGTCTGCCTCTTCTCCTGTGGAACTGTCTGGGCAGAGGGCACGCGCGGGTTCAATAACATCAGCCGTAGTAATGAGATCAATAATGCAGCGGCCTCCGTCAGACAAACAGCCTGCTTCTAAAGTGAAAACAAGCTCACGGTGAGAGGGGATGGAAACATACTAGCAAGGGCAGAAAGTTTTCTACTGCATGCATCCTTTCAGCACAGAGAAAGGCACAAACACGAGCCTGTGACACGCTCTGCTTAGTTAATAATCACAGCATGCGGTGACAGCAAGAGACTGAGTCAGCTGTCTTGACAGCGGTGCAGAAAGGTGGAGTGCGTTTAATCTCAGCAACTGGGCGAGTGTGACACGACGATGGAAAAACAGTAAAGAAGAAACCACAAAAGTAACTGTTGCGCCCTGTTTCATCACCTCATCGTAAATCCTCCTGTCCTGGCTATTCCAACAATCTGAACAAGGCGACGTTCACATGCTAATTTAGTTAAATTCCTCAAGCACAAATAGAGCTACACGGGCTGAATGCATAACAGCCAAGCGGCAAAGAGACTGTAAACATCCAGCAGAGCAGAAGGTGGTTTAAAAAAAAAGAAAAGAAAAAGGTTTGCCACTGACCAAGAAGACAGGGAAGCTCTAAATGCGATCCGAGGGAACAGCTCCTATAAATAAAACCTGTTATAGATGTACGCTTGTGCAGCAAAGCGGAGCAACTCTCTTGTGCTTTTTTACCCCCACAGGGTTATCCATAGAAACCTCACCACGACTTACTACACAAGGCTATTCATATATTTGGACAGAAGCTCACAGAGCACCTTAACAGCTCCTTTTGATACAAAGATATGAAGCATTTATTTATTGTTTTCATTTTTTTCCTTGATCACACCAAGCACATCTCTCCCATCTTCACTAGCACAATTAAACCCGACACCAGCCATACAGAATCGCCTCACCTACAGCACATGTGGAAGTATATTTTTTATGTGATATAATCTGTCACAGTGATTCACTCTCACATACTTAATTCAAAGACACAGCGTGAAACTATGAAAGGCATCTACTGTTACACACTGCTGCTGCCGCACTCTGTGTTTGGGAACTGGTGAAACAAGATCCACAGCAGCAACACCTGATGGGTCCCAACATGTTTTTCCTCAGTGATTCTTATTATCCAATTTTGAATTTCTCATTTCACTCAGCTAATAAAACACAAGAAGCCTTATTTTTAACCCCCGCCCCTTTTTGTGGATGTGACTCTTTGGCACAATTCAGTGTCTGTGGTTAAAATTTACCACACACAAAATACCCCATTCTTACTTCCTAATACCAGGTTACATTGGTGTTATGAAACATTGAACCTGCTGTACACTTTATATGTGGCTCCTGCTAGGACTGCACTTGTACTGTACTGCCACCTAATATAGACAAAGTCCAAAACTTCACTGTTATCAAGAAAAGAAATTATGATAGTATGAATGTGGCAAAGCTTTAAGGAATGAAAGGGAGTGTTAACTTAATATTAATTAAGGCATCGACACTAACAAGAACTTATTGGATTCTATTAGGTTCTCTAAAATACATACTTTGAAAACTTTACATAAGGACAACAAGGAAAAAAAGGAGCATATAACAGGGTTTTGTTTATCCATTAGACAAATACAACAGATAATACACACTTCTGCTAAATAAGGTAACAAATACTTATTGCTTTAACTATCTGTGGATCAATTGAACTTACATTCACAGTCATCCCTCAAAGGACATTGTTGTTGACCCATAAAAAAACCTTGTAAAATTTAAACTTTATGGCGACCCCATAATTTCTATATTCATAATGGCCTTATTGTTATTTACTTATATTAGATAGAAACAGTTTTTAAGGAATAATCTCTTTAAACTTTGTCCCGCAGGCTAGTGAGGAATTATTATTTTCATTCTTGCTAACTAATTTCACTGTTATTTCTATTATACAATTAGGATCTAAAAATATAATAATGTTATAATGAAGTTAAAACATCACTATCCAGGGGCCTTTAGTGATTTTGATTTTTAAGTAAAAAAAAAAAAAAAAATCACCTATTTTACAATTTAAAAAAAGATAAACAGGAACTCTTGTCATTTCATTAAGTGGAAAAGTAGATGTTTTCGTTTTGTTGTTTTTTTAATGAACGCTATTCAATACGGAGTCGTGTGCTTCCCCAGGTGTGTGTCTGTGGAGGTGATAGATGAATGTGAGTGAGTTCAGCCCTGTCCCTGCTCCCAGCCCCCACATCCCCCTGTGCCCCCAACACACACAGAGCATGCTTGTTGTTCCTCGATCAGCTGTGTGAGAGAAGCCCCGCCCTCTACCATGTTCCGGATGGTAACAAGGTGGCCAATGAGAGCGCAGCATGTAGCTGCAGGACAAAAACAAAACAATTGAGCCTCACGCTGTCAGAAAAAGCTTTCAAGCAAAAACTTCAGGAGGTCACTGCAAACAATTACTAAATAACACAAGCATTTATACGAATATAAGAAACGCAGGCAGAGGTCGATAAATGAAAATTGCGCGGGGGGAGGGGGGAATTATGTAAAAATAAAGATCACGATCACTTCGGTTTTTATTCCTTTTTTCATTCAAACTGAAATTAAACTAGTTTTGCTTCACATCCTGCCGGAAAATCTGTGCCAAGCACGCCATCCATGACTACTGTGTGTACCATTGTGATTTGTTTCTCTTCAATTAGAAGGTGTGTTTTCATTTGGACAACAAATAAAAATAATAAAAATTAAATAAGCAAAAATGTCTTGTTTTCTGCTCTCCGATGTTAAAGTGCGAATCGTTGTTAGCTGTCGGCAGCGCATTTTTCAAAGATCGTCTCCACATCGACCTTAATTGTTCTTTCTTTGGTGATAGCATGCTACCCAGCTAGCTCCCTCGGCGTCAACGCTACCAAATTACGAATAAATAAACGTGTCCTTCCACATATTTGTTTCCAAAACGTACAAAACCCTTCACCAGGACTTCCCAGTGTGCTGTCAGTCTTGAGGGAATCACATTTTAGAAGCCAGCGAGCTAACTATAAACGCTATCAGGCTAAGGGTAACAGTGTTCAAAGCTAACACAAGAGTGAGCCGCCACCGTTGTATTGCGACAGTTTCCGCTGCTAATTCTCTATCGATACAAACAGGACGATAATGCTAACGTAGCAGAGTGCTAACGCTTCACAACAGACGATGAACTTCACTCAAAAAACGTTAAATAAGCGTCCTGTTCGCCATCCTGCTAACAGAGCTAACGTCTAGACTTGGTGGAGACATAGAACTGTCCCTTAGCGTTAAACTCTTCATACTTTTTTCAGAATCTCTCAATCTTACACAGCTGCCAGCCACCTCACACACACACACACACATATATATACATATACATACATATATATATATATATATATACACACGCTCTCAGAGCACCCAACGAGAGAAAATTATGTAATTAAGCATTACCACAAAGCTAACAGCCGATCATTAAGATAAAAGAAAACCCACCAGCTTGTGTTTATATACTGTAAAGGATACAGTTTCACCACGTCGGTATCCATTCGCCTCTTTCCCGGACTTGGAGACGACATTTTTGTATTCCTTTCAGAAGTGAGCTAAAAATACTGCGGCTACTCAGCTACCTCAACCTCTCAGCTTGAAAATACCAAGAGAAGCTCCCCGGTCTGTATCAGAGGCCTTTCCACAATGTCCATAAACGAGGTCCCAGCTGCAACATCGCCCACTTTTTCCTTCTCTCTCTCTCTCGATGAGCAGCTCCTTGCCTGACCAGCTTGTGTCCTGTCCTGAAGACTCTGCCAGTGACATCAACCTCCAGCGACCAGAGCAAGCAGAGGAGGGGCTGAGCTATAGAAATACAGCCGAAGGACAGGGCCATACTGTCAGCACATCGCCCCTCAACCACTTTATCTTACTGCGGTGGAGCATTTCTGCAAAGACAGGAGATCAGGAGAAGATAAGGTTTAAGGACAGACATTAACTTCTGAGCCATTTTTACGAGTCTGCTCGAATAAAACTAAAAAAGAAAGTGCGTGCTGTTCTATTGTGTGTAGTTCTATGTCAAAATCTCATTATTGAGGGGCTGAAATAAGCACATTAGGCCGAAGTTGTTTGGTTTCCTTGCGTGCTGAATGAATCATTCAAAGGAGTAGTTATTGGTTAATTTAAAGTGCTTATTGCACACACATTGCTATGACATCCAGCAGGTGTTAAAACAGTTAGTAAGAAGTCAGCTAATGACTGATGCAATTCAACACAGCCGTCCTGTAATGTATCTTTATGTTTGATAGATTTTATATTTGTTTTTGAAATCAATATTCCTTTATGATATGTCCAGTTAAATGGACTGCAGACTTCTGTCAAGAAGGCAAATACACAAACTACAAAAGAGGCTCAACAACACAAAACACTGATAATTGATTAATAATAAAAGAGACTTACTACGTATTACAAATAACAGGTAGTGAAGCCAAATCTCATTTATAATGCATCAATTAAAAAAAAATCCTCAGAGCCATACTTGTGTTACTATTGTTCTTTCTTTCCTCAGGTTTTTCCCCTTTTCCAGCATTGCCTTCATTAAAATCTATCCAGGGTTTCCAGTTCAATCCTAGTGAAGTAGGGCAAGAGGCAGGCTTGTTGTAGACTTAACAGTTGTACTAAAACTTATGAAAACGTATTTTCTCTTTTAGATTTCTTTGTTTTTTGCACTTTTGTCATAATGCCATGTTTTATTTCATCAAACAAATTCTAACATCAGACACAGTTAACTCTCATGAATACAAAATGTAGTTTTGTATAACTTTATCATTTGGCCTCTGAAAAAAATTACCCACCCTCTGTTCAATCATGATATAACTGTGATTAAACACCTTTATTCGGGAAAGCTGACTTCACTCTCTGACTTCACATGATCTAAAGAAAAAGCTGAAAAACAAATTGACATATATGAGTCTGGAAAGAGTTACAAAGAAATTTCTAAGGCTTTGGGGCTCCAGTGAACCACAGAAAGAGTCATTTTCCACATATGGAGTGACTGGCATACCAAAATTACACCAGGAGCCCATCAATGACTCATCCAAGAGATCACAAAATAACCCAGAAACATATCTAAGGTCGGTTAAGATAAATGTTCATGATTCAACAATAAGAAAGAGACTGGGCATGCATTAGAGAGCTCAGAGGTAAAAACCACTGCTGACCAAAAAAGAACACAAAGGCTCATCACACATCCTGGAAACATCCCAAAGACCTTTGGGGGGGAAAAAATCCATTTTCTGAAACAAAAGTTGAACTTTTTGGAAGGTTTAATTCCCATTATATGTGGTGTAAAAGAAACACAGCATTTCATAAAAAGCCCATCACATCATTAGTCAAACATGTTGGTGATGTGATGGTCTGGGGCTGCTTTGCTGCTTCAGGACAACTGGCTGTTGGAACCATGAATTCCGCTCTCTATCAGAAAATCCTGAAGGAGAAAGTCCAGCTGTTAGTTGCCCTGAAGGTCAAGGACACTTGGGTTATGTTGCAGGACAACCACCAGAAACACACTACCAAAAACAAAAAAGATTTGGAGTAGTCTCTGGTTAGGGTCTCTCTGATTAGGACACATTGGCATGACCTTAAACAGGATGTTAATGCTGGAAAACTCTCTAATGTACCTGAATTAAAACAATTCTGCAAAGAAGATTGGGACAAACTCCCTCCATGGTCATGTGAAAGACCCATTGGCAGTTATCACAAACACTCCTTTCTGCCAAGGATGGCACAAATAGTTATTAGGTTTAGGGGGCGATTACTTTTTCTTGCATTAAACTGTCTGCTTTTGGACCGAACTTGCTCAGCTGACTGTCTGCAAATTCATCCCATCTTTAGATTTCTTCAGTCTCTTAACAGACTTACGAGCACCCACAACTACTTTTGTCATACTTTATTTCACCTCACAAAATATGGTAGCACCATTTATTTTATTTTATTTCAGAATCTGACTTTAATCTGTTGCACTCTCATGAAAGTTCATTGCACGCCAACCTTTCAAGGATTACTAAACAAAGATCGGTTTGTCCATAATTTCTTGTTTTAAAGGTTGGCATGTACGATTTGTGTGAAGGCCAGCACACTTGCTGTGACCACAGAATTATCCTTCCAAGATAAAAGGTGAGGTTTTAAAGGTGCAAACATCTAGCACAGACATAAAAAAAAATAAAACTTGTCTTTATGCACCAGTGCGACATATTTGCACAGCAACATCTGCCCTCAGAAATCCATCCATAGAGGCCTTTGAATATGAAGTTGATCACTGATTCATACTGGTTTTGTATTAACTCACATTTTTCATTATTGGTAACTTTCCACCTCGCCACAAATATTTCATGCCAGCTGTGCTTTAATATGGTGATATGAGAAAGGTTGCTAAGGTTTTATATATTTTTTTTAAAAGGTAATTGTTCTAAGGTTACTTAAGTACAACCTCAGATGAACAACAGCACATCCACATATTCATTTAAGTCCTCTACACTGAATCTTTGGTTTTGGTCTATAGGTTTTGACTTATTTTAGCTACCCCAATAAAGCTTAAGCTGAAAGATTTCTTTCTGTACTCAGAAGGATATGACACATTATTTATTTAACAAAACCTTATTTAGGCTTGTTTTTATGCTGAAAAACCCAAACTTGCTGTCGTTGAGCTAACCACGAACTTCTGTGGATACCAAAGTATTCTAGAGTCAAATGTGAGGATCCCAAGCAAAGCAACAAATCTGCAACCAAATGACTGAAAAAAGAAAAGAATCAAGGTGCTGCAGCAGCCCAGTCAAAGTCCAGTCCTCAACATGATAGGAGGCTTTTCAGGGAGCTGTGCATAAATGAAAGAAGCTGTAAAGAAGAGTGGGTGAAAATTCTTCCGCAACAATGTGAGAGACTGATAAAGACATGCAAACGACATGTTTTCTGATGTGCTGATAAATCTTTCGTCTAACTATGTTGGACTACACTTTTGTTTTTAGTATATTTTTATATTTCATAGCATCTACATACAGAACTAAAAAACCCTAAAGTGTTACAAATCATTGAAGTCTGTTGTATATCATGTGAGACAGAGAAGTAAGCCATTTTATCGAGCTTTCAAAACAGAATAACAGGTGGTCAAGTCATGCTCTGACAGAAGCTTATTACAGTTCATCTATGATAGATACATATGACATATTCATGTGTAACACAATAAAGCAGCACTTTGTCTAGCCTGACTTATTCAGAAGACTAGCAGAAACACTGAGAACATCATCCAGGTGGATAGTTCAGTTATCTTTAATCTTTACATTTGGGAACATACAAATGTCAGCAATGTGGTGGATTTCCCAGTCGGTCTAATCAGTTTTCAAGATGGTTGATCTCACGCCCTGACCTCTGTAAATCAATACGTAGATCACAGCACAGAACAAAAAGCTGATGACTCATCTCCTGTTTGATCTCATTAACACAGCAGTGGCTCATTGTTCAGGAATTTCTTACTGTCTGTGACATTTCACAGACTCCCTTCATTGTCTACCTGCCGCCAGTCTGTTTAAGAGTCATTTGGACAGTCTGTGTTACATTACTGAGAATTTTTCTGCCTCTAGTTGAGCTCTGAATTTAATCTTTAGGATAATATTTTAGGTTCAGATGAGAAAAAAATGTATCTGTGAACACGAGGACATTGTAAAACACCAGCAGAAGGATTGTTTGATTAATTGTTGCATTGGGAGTGACTGTCCCAGAAAAAGAGGCCAGGTGTAAAACCCTTTGTCTCAAACAGTCCGTGCATTTTAACAGGGTTTGGGCACGCCTGCCGTGTTTGTGCTTAGTGTTAAACAAAAAAGGGTGTTGATTTTTCCAAACCATTACTCACTGTGAGAATGAGTGATTATTACAATTCTAAGTCTATGTTTATTTACACATGGTCCATGTAAACAAGCCACAGTGAGTAGTCATGGGATTGATCCGTTTGTTTTGCTCCTTCTGCGACTCCCAATGAGCTTCAAATCCTGATTATAACGTGTCTGCTATGCAGCTCCCAAAGATGTGGGCAAAAGGTTGACTCATGGTACAGCTGATCAAAAGGAGTTACTCAAACCACATGTTTGGCTCAAAAACCCATTTTTAGGTTGTAGGTTAATTATCCCTTATAGCTTACAAGACATAAACAATTTTTTTACTTTTTAATTTCCTAATACACTTAGATTCATGTGTTTACAAACAAATAATGTTATCAATATATGATTGACATGCAGAATTTCAGTTTTTATTCAAGGCCTTTAACAAAAGCATTGCAGTAACTGTTTAGATATTGCATCTGTTTTAGCTCCTTATACTGATACGTTATTTTTTAAATTCATGAATAGAAACACAGCGGGTTTACAGCAAAGTGGAAACTAATTCAACTTTGACAGGAAACATTTAAAAGAGATGTTCTAAAAAAAATCTTTGGACTGATGAAGCCAAAATTGACTTGTACCAGACGGATGGGAAGAGGAAAGTATAGAGAAGGAGGGAAGTAGCTCATGATCTGAAGCAAACCACAGAATCTGTTAGTGGTGGAGACAGTAGACAGTGTTTACTGATGATGTGACTGCTGATAAATGTAGCAGGATTAATTGTGAAGTGTACAGGGCTATGCTCTCTGCTCAGATTAAGGCAAATGCTGCAAAACTGATCAGACCAAACTTCACAGTGCAAATGGATAATGACCTAGAGTGTGCTGCAAAAGCAACCCAAGAGTTTCTCAGAGAAAATAAAAGTTCTTCTATCTTAAAGTCAGTCACATGATCTCAACTCAATTGAGCATGCTTTTGAGTTACTGAAAGACCCACAGACAACAGCAGTTGAAGGTGGCTGCAGTAAAGGCCTATCAGAGCATCCCAAAGGAGGACTTTGAGGATTTTTAGTGATAGTCAAAAATACTAGATTTCTGACAAAGGAGTTTCATTTAACTACTGAAAACTTTTTTAATCCAAAACATGCTAGTTTCACCAATTATGCATGAACCTCTGAATCTCTGGGGATTTACATAAAAAATTACACTAGTGTAAAAAAAAATAGTTTATTGGCTAGTAAACATGCAAAACTACAACATATA
>VUQR01010208.1:0-10004 GCA_015108515.1 Hemichromis elongatus | reverse complement strand
GGTGGGTGGGTGGATGGATGAGTCATCATTATCCAGCCCAGGAGCCCCATCTCTCTCCCTCACTCACACACACTGTCATAAACACACACATGCAAACCATGCATGCACATGCAGCTTTGCCAGTTCCATCTGGCAAGCTAGCTGTGTTCAGGGGGTAAACTTGAATTCTCAGGGTGAAAATGAACCAATTTATATAGAAAATGCAAACTGATATCACTGCACATTGTGGAATATAACAAAATTGTGATGCTGAGCAACAATACGACAGAGAAGCCCAGTGTCAGACAAACAAACTGAAATGCTAAAACAGGGAATTAGTGACTTTAAAAAGTGTATTCTTTAATGACTGTACCTTTTACTACACCAAGGAGAAATATAAATCTTACCATGTAATCTCTACATAAGTAATATTTATTTTCTAACTCAGCTCTGTTATGCCCATTTTTTGGCTGACAGTGTCATTTTTACAAACCAAGGTTTTGTGCTTTACACAGATTGTTTCTGATCACCTGCACACCTACCTGTTCAAACATGTTTGCAGACTAAGGCAAGGTGTAGAGTTGCTTGTGAAAAGCTCATAAATACAAAACCCTTCACCATTGATGTTCACAGTCCCATGAAAATACTAAACGAGTCATTGATACAATCCAAACTTACAAACAAATCAAACCTCGTGTTGAGAAATTATTGTTTTTTGAAAACAGAAAAGCATATCATAATTAATTATTCTGCAGGATTATGGTCATATTTTACAGTATATGCTCAAACTGCTGCAGCTATTCTTAAGCAACTTTGCTAGAGTGCATTTTCATTTATTATTGGAAGGAAAAGCATCAATTACATGGAAAGTTTGTCTTCAATAATATATAGGCACAAGATACAAGTATACCTGTTTTACAATTTGCTTCATGTCTAAGCCACAAGGCTTATCTAAGTATATAAAAAATAAAAATTTCTCTTAACTCACTCTTGAGTTGAGTTCAGAGCTAATATGAGCACAACAATGGAAAGCCGGTAACCAGTGCACCATATTACAACAGCAAACTTGGGAAGATTGCTCTCTAGTACTTCGCAACCAGAATGAGGAGTAAGACTAATGACTAATGACGATCACGCATACATTTCTAAGAATAATTGTGATTGTTTGACGTGTTGTTGCCCTGTCCTGGTCCCGTGCACGATGGGTGTTTTAGTGAATTTGTATACTAATTTCCATATATAAAACCTGAATAATTAAGGTTAAACATGCATTCCTTTTGTGCCTGATATGATTTTCACATCAGTTATCTCAGAAGCTTACTGAGATAAAATGAAAGAGGAATTATTTCTGTCCTTTAATTCTCAGTCTCTCTGTCTCTCTCTTCGTGTTGGCTATGTGTAATGCATTTCCCTCTTCTCTTTTTCTGCCTCAGCTGGGCTCTAGTAAGAACAGTTGCTGGTCAGTAGGGGTTTTGGTCTGACTTGCTGGGTTGCTGAGGAGTGGAGCGTTTGAGTCGTGACACCGGGCATGTGTGTTAATGTGTTTGTCAGTGCACGCGTTAACCCTATTGTGCATGTGTCTCTGCGGGTGTGCAAGTGTGTAGGTGGGCAAGATGAAATCCATGCTCCTTTAGCCCTTAAATGTCATTTGTCACTGTATGACATATCATGCACAGGCTCACACAGACTGCTGCTAGTGTAACAGCATTCACACCCAGTGCTTCAATTTTTTTTTTTTTTTTTTTAAAAGAAGTAGGCCATCATGTAAACATAGTTTTTCTTATCATAATAATTGGATTGCTAATACAGCACGAGACCTCAGGAGCAGTTAAGATGAACAAAACTCATTTGTAATAAAGTATAATATTTTGGGGGTTTTTTAGTCCAATGTATTATTTTCTTAGGCAAAGTTTTAATGTGTGGCTAACAGCTGGTCTGTTTTGGTTTTCCACAGAAGAGTTTTACATTTTTTAAAATAAACATACAAGTAAAGGGCGGCACATGATACAAGAAACACATGATAACAGCAGATTTTTACAATGTCTTTGCTGAGCTACCTGCCATTGACAGGCACTAGATAAAGATAATATAGTATGCAACATATAAAAATACGAATTATAGTCTAGAACCAGTCTTTTTTTCTTTTTGGCTTGAACAATGCTTGCAGTTTTTTTTTATTTCTTTCCTGCCCTTTTTAGTGCTGAGTAAGTGAGCAAACAGAGCTCCCCCTGCAGACCACAGTGTGATGCTGCATGTGCCAGGCGACCCAGGAAAATTAGACTGAGTTGTGCGTGTGTGTGTGTGTGTGTGTATATGTGTGTAGATGGACCATCCCTTCTTACATATGATGTTGACTTTTCTTTTGCACAGTTTGTGTCAGTGAAATAACTAAAAGTCAAATTAAGGCTGAATAATGGAGCTGTCAAAGTTTATAAGGCTCAGGAGTACATTAGACCACTGTGATTTCCTGGCCTCTTATAGACTTGACAGCAGAAGTGTATTTGAGCTGTAATTGGAGGCTATCAAGGGACAGCCGACCACAGAGGAAGGTTTAACAGCCTGTGGTAAATATGGATGCTGAAATGCTTTGGATTTCTTAATTTTTGCTACAATGCAGCTGTATTTTAATACCTTACTTCTAAAACAAACATTGTCACTAATAAAGAAAGGTATGGAAGGCATTTAAATAGCTATATATGCAGTGTATATATGCATTAAGCGGAACGTGTAATTCATCTTTCCTTCTTTTTCATTTTGTGATGCAACTGCCTTCCCATCCTCAGGGGCTTGCATTAAACAAATCCACTGTATTAGGCAGATTATCTTATCTGCCATTCAAGATGCAAAGTCATCTCCAGTGGATGACAGTTGTACTGTCAGGGCATCGCATTTGATGAAATCAGCATACAAACAGACATACACTCATAGACACACACAAGCATACATACTAGGCCCAGTTATCAAGTTAACAGTTATTGTTAATAATAATTAAATTGACCTAATGTGGCACAAAAAACATGATGCATATTGCCATTATGCAGGCAAGTCAAACATTTAAACATTAAAAATGTTGTGCAAACTGCTGATGTATGGTATATCCCTGAAACTGTAGTACATTGCAATCAGTATGTATTTGTGATGATATGATGCAAAATTGTAAAACATAAATTGCAAATAGTATTAATTACTGTTACTAAAGATTTGGGCTTTTTTATTTGTACACGTGTTTTTTTGTTTATTCGATTTTTTTATATTTATTTTTTCTTACAGAGCTCTAATTCACATTTTCTTGTGAATTTTCCCCAGTGTGGCGTTAATAAAGTTTATGTCTATGTCTATATATTTGATGATAAAGAAACAAAAATATAGATCATTTTAGTAGGGGAATCAGCTTTCAAGTAGCAGCATTCATTAGTCCACGCAACAGTAGGGGCATTTTTTCCATGCTTCTTTTCCAATAAGCTGCGTTGTGCTATTGAGGGCAGACCTCTAGTGCCATAAGGTAAGAGCAGCAGCATTATAGTGCAATAGTAGGGACACAATATATACAGTAACACAGCGTAAGTCCTGAAGTAGCCTAGATAGTAATTTTAATGGAAATCCTAAGTAAACAGACTGAATAACTGTTTATAGGGCTGTGCGATATGACCAAAATCTCATATCCCGATTTAAGACATTTATCGTCCCGACAACGATATAAATCACAAAAATTTTACATTTTCTCTAAATTCTATGAATTCCAGGCAAATCGACTTGTGTGAAGTGTTTTCAGCTGGGTGTTGTGTACCTGGAGTCGAGGGTTACATAAGTTGAAGCAGCCGCAATTTTCTTTGAGTATTTATTACACGGCGTGCTGCGGGACAAAGCCCGTTCTAAGGTTTGTTTGTTTTTTGCACCTGGTGGCACTTTTTAGCTTCTCATCCAAAGACACTCTGCATACTATTTCACGTGATTCCATTTATTTTGAAAAATCTCAACACGATCTTTAGCTTTATTGTGAAAGGATTATGTGGAAAATAAACAAGCGGACGGCGGAGTCACACGCTGGATTATCCTTCGTTGTTGCCAATGACATCGCATATAAACAGTGCCTTGTCCGTCCGTAGTGTGGTTATTTTAAATATAAGAGAAATAGAGAACTTTAAGAAATTCTATAGTGACCATCAAAACGATGAAAAAAATATTGTGGTTTTGCAGGAACAATATTCTTGTATATTTTGTAAAGCATTGTGCTTTGTTGGAGGTCTGAACTCTTGCAGTTCCCTTTTTTTTGGTACTAAATCATAAGTGAAGGCCAACGAGTTGCTCTCGCATGTCTGGGCTTGCGCACTAGCGAATGTAAAGGCAGTGGCATTGATATTGGTACATGGCTCATGGAAAATGTATCCTGTTATTATCATTGACAGCATGATATAGCACAGCCTTCCCATAAGAGAGATGAGCTTGTTTAATGATTTGCTTTTATTTACTCTTTTACTGTTAATGTTCATCTTGAACTTTTCTGCAGGTAAGTTGTGCTGTTTTTGTTGCTGTTACAGTTTTCAGAGGGAAACCGATTTTTTAGAAGAGGCTAACATTAATTGGCAGTGATTTCAATTGAACAGCGTTAGCTTTTAACCAGTTGTTGTTGTTTAGCCGTGTCATTGTCAGCTGTCTAAAGGATTGCTTGTCTAATCTGCTAACAATAAGTAATTGGGACAAAAATGTGGAAGAGTGATGATGGCACAGAAAGACATAATGAGATAAAAATGAACAATGTACAAATGTCAAAGGGTCACATATAGTTTGAAAGAATTCTTTGTGATTTTTAAATTAAAAGTAATTTATAAAGCGTACTGTGGATGCACCTTGCCTCTAGGCGCATAGGTAAAATACAACATGGCATCTTCCACAAACCAGCGCTCACTCTTATGTATTTTTAATGAATTTATTAGTTTATAAAATTACATCAGTTTGTTGGATGATGTAATTACACACTAATCAAAATATATTTAAAAGTACAGCATTCTTTTTTTGTAATAGAAAACTTTAAAAAAAATACTTAATGTACCTTTAATTTTAGAGGGACTATCATTGTTATACACAGTGTCATTAAATGATACAAATAATAATAAATAAAGTGATACCTAGGACGCATAGTTACAACCTTTACATAATTCTAAACCACTTTATTCAAATGTATTTTAAATTATTTTAAAATTCTACATTGTCCCTTTTCAAATGCACACGTGCTTCCTGCATCTGTACTGCTAATACTACTACTGTACTGAACAGCTGTTCATAAACAAAAAATGATAATAGCTGAGCCCCACAGTGTGCAAGCTTCTCTTTACATTTATAATTGGCTTGTTTTGTCCAGGTTTGTATGTGAATGTATTTTCCTACCGTGACATGAAGTTAAAGTAGCAGTGGTTGCAACTTTAAGTTAAACCATTTAGTGACTCACACAGAAGAGTGTCCTGTCAACCCTGACATAGCTAAATTGTAAATGCTGTCAGGTATGATTATTTTTGTGAATTTTTGTGCTTAATTCTAGTGTTTAATGTTAAATGTTCACAAATTCTTTACCAGGGCTCCAGCTTTTAGCATTGTGGAATGTAGGTCACTAAGGTATACTTAGAAATACTTACAATGGACAATTTCTACCAAAATGCCAAACAGTTACCTCTTGCTTCCATCTGAGACCTCTAGCTGTTTAATGTAATTTCAAACTACTTGTATAGTTTGAAAAATCCCCCTACTGGTCATCTTTTGAATCAGCACAATGTCTAGAATGGTGATGAGGCAGCCATGCTCTGTTAAAAACGCCATTGTTTTAAGCAACAACCTCTTCAAAAATTATTCTCAGGGTGTTTACTTGAATTACTCTTTTTACCTCATTGAAGGAAACCATAAAAAAATACCTTCACAGAGCGTACAGATACAGGATGGTGGTGGGAGAGAGCTGAAGAGAAGCAAATGTAGATCAGCCCTCCAGCATTAAGGGTGCACGTGTCCTTTTCTTTTTGTTTATCAGCTGTGCCTGCTCTTGTTTATTTTTAGATGGGAAAGAGGAAGAGAGGAGTGGTAAGCAAAGGAGGGAACGTAGAACAAGAGAGATGATGTTATTTTCTCAGATAGCACTCTATAGTTTAAGTAGAATGATCTTTGAGAGCAGCTTCTGTTCGTTAGCTTTTATCTGCAGATTATGTGCCATCCAGATTGGGACCACAAGACAGCTCTGGACAGATTCTGGGTCAATGCAGCCCAGAGGGAAAGGGCAAAAAAAGATGTGTGTCTTTGGCATAATTTCCTCATCTAATCTGAAGATTTGCTGAATATCAAAATAGCTTCAAAGCAGATCTTTATTTTCATAACAGTAAAATCTTTTTGTTCCTGCTCAGCTGACTGTGCAAGCTGTCCAGTCTTACCTAATCTGTTTTAATACACCCATTTCAGCACATTCCTATTCATATGTTTAATTTCTGTGATATACAGTATTAGCTGGTTACATTTGCACCCTTAACATTAGTGGCTTAATAATTATTATTTCAGGTTTTGATCGGGAATTGAAACTAATGAAATAAAAGCTAGTTTTTATGCTAGTATGTAGTAGTAGTAAGTCTCAATAACACATTGCACCTATATCCCATTTTCCTAGCAAAAGAAATGAAGGGTTGCTCAAGACCTTTGCACAGTACTGTAACATATTGCTATTATATCACATTAACTTAGCTCTAAAACATTCCCACAGGAAGAATTTTGACAAAACAATGAGCCATTTCAAAGACATTAAAACATTTTGAAAGAAAAGGAAAAGTCAAGTGAAATATGGGATTCTTTATGACCTGCATAATAATAATAATTATACTAATAATAGTACTACTACTACAAAGGCAAGGCAAGGCAAGTTTATTTATATAGCACAATTCAACAGCAAGGTGATTCAAAGTGCTTTACGGAGACATTAAAAAACAAAAACAAATAAAAAGCATGAATTACAATGGGAGAAAGAAGCAATAGTTAAAAAGGAACAGTAGATAAAATCAGTTGTTAAAATTTAATTTTTGAAATTTAAGCTTAAAAGTGAAACAGTGCAGATTTGGTGATTTACTACTACTACTACTAATAATGATAATAATAATAATAATAATAATAATAATAATAATAATAATAATGAGATGTAATTCAATTCTGTTTTTTTTAAATACTTACCAAATTCCAGTAAAAGTTGCCTCAAGGTGTTTCATATTCTAAGGTAATGATTCTACAATAATACTAAAACTACAAAGTAAAAAAACGATGAATGCTAAGAAATGTCATCCTTGGAAAGGGGCCTCTAACTTTTCAAGTTTCACAAATTGTAACATCATTATTCTCTCTCCATACTGTGGTAATTTATTTACATTTTTTATATAGTAGCGAAATCATCTGTTCTTTTCCACAGTTGACATGTAATTCCAGCTTTAGCCAATACCAACCATGTTAACAGACTTTTAATGAATCAATATATACCTCAGTTTCCTGATGCTGAGAGTGCTTTTCTGATAACACACATTACCCACTGTTTGGTTGTCATGCATCATCTGCTATCACAGGAAACCCTTGACAAGTAGAAGGTGTAGTGTAACTGTGGCCAACTGAACCTATTTTAACAACTATTTTATGGTCCATAAATGAAACATTTTGATCTTTACCCCAATGTGTCCTAGCAACCGGGTATTTTCAATATAACCGATTTCTATGTGCTGCAGGTTTTGCCGTCCCTGAACCACCAGTGGACCAGTTTTTAATTGGTAGATGTGTGGAAGCAGGGGCGGGTGAGATGATGAGGCGAGGGGGAGGCTCATGAAGCAGCAGCGAAAAGGACACGAGTTGAAAGTGCGAGGAAGTGTTTGTGGGCTACATCGTTGAAATGTCAGTTGCTTTGGATTGAGACTCTTATGTGTCACTTACTGTGACATTTGAGCATAAAGTTGTTGACTTCTCCAGGAATCTCGTTTCAAAATATCACGAGTGAGTGGCTCTCTTCAAGCTGAACATTAATGATGCAGAGGAGGCACTCAGCTAGTACCATGGGGTGCCACCAGGACAATGCACATCTACCCAAACAGGTCCAGTATTGGTTTGATTCACTCTTGGCATAGGCTGCTTGTTCTCATGTGCCATGTGTGTGTGTGTATGTGTGCGCTCGTGCATACACATGTGTGCAAGCCATTTAATCAGTAATGATGAGATGGTTTAAATAGGACAACTTGAAGCAATGTCTAAATTAAGCTTCTTGATAGAGCCTAGTTTTTAGGTCACAGAGTCTGGCGTTCATAAGATGGAGAGTGAAGCCTCTACTGAGAGATTCACTGTCACCGTTGTTCTTTGGTGAAATAATGCTGGTTGAGAAGCAGTGTTATCCAACTCCAGCACAGTGGTTTGTGTAGTTTATTTACCTTTAATCCAAACATACTTTAATCAATATCTACTGATTTTTGTTTGCGTTTCAGTTCTGCCGAGTATGAGCAGGAGTTAAAGGAACATTTATTGCAGAGATTCAATTTTGCAAAGAAATATAGTCTCTGGGGCGTTAACAATCTTCAGCTTCTTCAGCCCTTACAAAATATATACCATCCATTATTAAATAATAAATTGATTTACTTAAGCATTAACAGTTGGTCCAGTGCTAAAATCCTGTAACTGTTTGTAAATCTTTAATCGTCCTCTTGACGATTACAGAATTCAGAATATGAACTTGGCCACTTGCAAGCAGTGTTAAATATCACTACTCCTGAATTAGTTCATAAATCTGATAGGAATGAGAGGTTTTTTGTGCACATTTTCTTTTATTTACTACATTTACAGAATTTAAAAAAATTGTGAGCTCTCCAATGTAGTGCTGTATTTACAGTTGTTGTAGATGAGACTGTGGAGGAGCTCAGCTGGTCTGCTAGGGTGAGCTGTTCTCTTTTTCACTTGATTGGTCATGGCCTGCCTGTGGCCATAGCTCCTCTTTTTCTATGTGCCTATCACTCTATTTTTCCCGTTCTCTCTCTCTCTCCATCCCATTTTTCTCTTTATCTCTCTCTCTCCTCTCACCATCTGCCTTTATGCCTGATCTGCCTGCATATTTCCTAACTGTCTCTCAGGAGAGGGCTGGGGGATGGGGGTAGAGAGGAGAGAAAACTGTTATAGTGGGAAGTAGTGGATATGGAAAACCAGAGGAAAAATCCTTTCTGTATTTTTGACTTGAATGTATAGTCCCATGGTTACAAAATCATTTGACACTTTATTGGGCACACCTTGGTAGTACCAGTTTGGACTCATTTTGTGTTGAGAACTGCCCTAATTCTTTATGGCACAGATTAAAAAAGGTGCTGGTAAGAGATTTTGGTCCATATTTGGACACGCACACAAAACATGTTGACCCTGTTACAAGGTAAGGGTTATGGGTATATTCTCTTCTGCAAACCTTGGGTGGTTGTTTGAATAACCGTTGCCTTTCTGTCATTCATTTTCCTCTGACCTCTTAGAACTAGGGCTGGGCAAAACGATTATTTTCCTAATCGATGAATCTAGCGATTAATTTTTCGATGCATCGATGAATCTAACAATTAATTTTTCAATCCGATTCTATTTTGATTTGATTCGATTATCGATTATTTCCCCATTATTTGACTTGTATAGCAATTTCACATTTACTAATTTATGTATCTCAATAAAAAACATACATTTCTTCATTTGAACACCTTTTAATCAAAAAAAATTGCAAAATAAAGTTGTAGTAGTAGTACAATCTTATATTAGAGATAGCATTTAACAAGAAATGAAATGTGCAAACATTACATATACATTTAAGGGAAGTTAACAAAGTGTTTAAAATAAATAGCAATGGTGTATTTAACCAAAAAAAAATTAACATTCACTTTGCTTTCTGCAAAAAAGTGCTCTTCATTCACAAAAAAATAATCCATTTTGTTGCCGTTTCTCACGTTTCTGTGTGTGTGTGGGTGACCATATTTTGATTTCCAAAAAAGAGGACACTTGACTCGTCACGA
>VUQR01010207.1:5581-24782 GCA_015108515.1 Hemichromis elongatus | reverse complement strand
GAAGGGGAGAAAAAAAAAGGGGGGGGGGGGGGGGGGTTCATAAACAGCACTGCTGTAATGTGAAGGAGGAGAAAAAGAAAGAGAGGAAAAATAAAAGTCTCATTATCAGCCAGCTGCTACAGAGCAGAGTGTGCAGCCTGTCATAATGATCAGGATGGTTTTAGTCAAAGTCTTGGAATCAAAGGACAGCACCTAATCATCTGTTTACACCATATAGGAGCTCCTCGGGCGGAGAGAGAACAGGGTCGGAGCAGGTAGTGGGGAGACAGAGGGAGAGAAAGAGAGGGAGGAAGAGAGAAGAGAAACAGGGTGAGAGATGAATAGATGGGAGGGGACAGAAAGGAGGTGCATTGGAGGATAGAGGAGAGAAGGGAATTAAGTGAGTGGGACATTTAGGAAACGAAAGAGGGAGAAAATAGAAGGAATAAATAGAAATAAATCAGAGAGGGAACAGCAAAAGAGGACAACGAGAAAAAAAAAGGATTAAGAGAGAGGCAAGAGAAGACCGAAACAACGAGGAGAACAGACGTGACAGGGATTAAAAACAAGAGTAGGTGAGAGAGAAAGAGAGATGGAAAGGTGAGATGACAGGAAGGAAGGTAGTGGGAGGAAGAGGGGGAAGAGTGAGAGAAACTGAAAAGGAGATAAAAAAGAGAGAGAGAGAGAGAGAGAGAGAGAGCGAGGAAAGGATTTAAGGGAAGGAAAGATCAGAGAAAAGCGAGAAGAAAGGAGCATCAAAGGGAAGAGGGGTGCCAGGAATCAGGGAAAGAGGAGATATGAGCAGGAGAGTTGAGAAATAACAGATGAACATAAGTGTGTGATGTATGGAGGAAAATAATGAGGAAGGGAAAGAATCAAAGAAAGATGGACAGCAAAAAGGAGGAGAGACAGACATGAGAAGAGAAGAAGGAGAGAGGAAGGGAGGGGAAAGACAAACAAAAAGGGGAAGGATGTGAAAGATGAGACGGGGGGGGAGATCTGTGTGAAGGGGAATACGGGAGGGATGAAAAAAGGAGAAGAGTGAGACGAATAGAACTGGGAAAGGAGGAGAAACGGGGAGAAAGATGCAGCAAACGTGGAGATGAAAGAGAAGAAAATGGAAAGGAGGAGTATGGAAAGAAGAAAGGAACAGGAGGAAAAGAAGGAGAGGAAAAAGTTGAGGTATCAAACACAGAAATAGATGAGAAGAGAAGAGGAAAGGGACACAAAATAAGGAACGTGGAACGGCTACATCTCAAAAGAGGGTGGCAACAAAAAAAACCCTAAAAATTGGTTAAATTAGAAGAGTGGATGGACAACACATAAGGGGAAAAGGAAGAAAATGAAGAGAAAGGATAGAAAAAAGTGAAAAGAGAGTATAGGGAACTGTGGGCCACGACCCAAAAAGAAAAAGAAAAAAAAACAGATCAGGAAGGAAGTGAAAAGAGGAGAGAGGAGAGTGAGAGATGGCAACAAAAGGAGACATGGAGGGAGGGAGAAGGAGGGAGGGAGTGGCAGACACAGAGATTAAAGGGAGAGAAAGAATAAAGGAGAGATGGAGAAAGACTGGTGATGAATAATTGCTGGTGAGAACACAGCAGCTCAGCGACACTCTCTCCCTTCACCTCTCCTGCCGCCGCTTAGCTCGAGGGCTCGGAAACATCAACCGCGGCATTAAAAATAGCAGTGATTATTTGAAAACAGGCCCCGGGAAAAGTGTATTTACAAATAATAATTCTCAACATTTGTTTTTATCTTACTTGAAGCAGCAGATGGGAGGGGTTGGATCACAATCTGACAACGGAATGGGGGAAAACTTTTTGTCTCTGTAAAGCGACGCTTTACAACAGACAGACATTGTGACACCTGCGAGGAGAGTTTGTCCAGGATGTGCAAGTCGAACTGCGCCACTAACACTCCTCTATGCAACGAGGAAGGAAAAGACAAGGAACAAATCTGTGTTATGGTAAGTCGAAGTTGACGGAGCAGAGTGGCGTGAAAGGCTGCTTTGATGAATTTTCATTGCAGTTCCAGTTCCTACTGCCTGCTTACTTTTGCCACATGAGGCCAAGCATTGCTGTGCACCAGGAGGACTCCAGGACCAGTGTAGGGTCTGACACAGTCTGAGAAGGATTTCACCCCAATACTTAGTGGCAGTGTCTAGCAAACAGGTTGGTTCTTGGGCTCGATTCCACCGTCTGGCCAGGATCTTTCTGAGAGAATGGACGGACCTAATAGCAGTCACTAAACCAGCCATGCTGAACGATAAAGCAGGCAGCTGTCACCTGTGAAAAGCACAAGGGGGCCAGTGGGGGCCCTAAGAATTCTTCCATTCTGTGGCAAATGCCAATCGGGCTCACTGTCAAGCAGAAAGCATGCCACCGAGTCTGTTTCTGATCGTTTTGAAGATATCCACATCAGTGTCCTGCTGGAGGTCGGTTTGGGGGGGTGGAGCAGGCCAACTGGACCAGACTGGACTTCAGCTGAAGAGCTGGCTCTCCACCAAATTACTGACAGGGTGGCGCAGTGGGGGTTTGATTTGCGGTAAAGTAGGCTGATTGGACATTCCTGCCATTTGTGTCATAGGTTCATTATCACAGGGCGTGCTGTGTTGCTTTGTAATTTCATTTGGAAATGATTGGCGGTGCTTGTGGGGAATGTTGGAATATTTCTGGTGATTGAGCAAAGGGACAAGGACTCGTTATGTGGAGAAAAGGTGAGTAAACGCTGCTACAAGCCAACCGAGTCTTCCTGTGCACTCTCTACATCATCACAAAGCAGAAGCAGGGAGGACTATACAGCACTATACGGCGCTACAGACACAAGCTTTAAAACAAGAACATCTCGCTTTAATTTGTGAGAGGATGTCCGAGCTGTTTACTAAAGTTATCTTTCCTAGAAAGCAGAATATTTTTGCATGAAAAAAGCAAAAGCTGGAGGGAAAAAAATGCTCCGAATCAAACCGTGCCAGAAATGACTGATAAAAAAATGCATGCTGACAAACACAAACGTGCATAAGCACATCTTACATGTAATAAACTGTTGCGTTACAGCCTGAAAAACAGTGCATCTGTTCTTATCATCACGCTGTCAGTGGCAGCTCTGCCTGAAGAACTGGTTAAGCTTTGCTGCCTGTAGGTCGTTATCAGTCTGTACCACCTCAGAGGCCCCTTTACCTCCAATAGGACAGAGCATGCAACATGCATATAACATGTCAGTTTGATGGCTTTAAGCACTGAAATCTTTCCTTTCCTTATACTGTGGTCACTTTATTACTAGGTCTTGTCCCAGCAAGAGCTACATTATGATGCAATTGTGCACCTGAGTAAGTGTCGGGGTCGTTAACACTGCCTGGAGGTATAGCTCGTTTCTCCAACCAAGTTCTTGCCACGATGACTTATGGAACACATTATTGTTTATTAATAGGAAGCCGACTTCACCCCACTTATTTGGTTTGCACAGGCACGCACTGTCTAAGAATGCATTCACCACATTTCCACAGGCTTAGAGGGTATTGCAGGTTTTTACATTAGCCGCTTCGAAGCTCCGAAGTCCCCTCTTCTGGGAGCTGACGAACCCGTGATTTGGAATTGGGCGAGCTCCGATGATCCTGTTGTGTCTGAAAATCCTAGCCACGTGAAATCATTAGAGTGACTTTTTCGGAAGTTTCTTTTCAGGGTGAATCACACCTTGCCAATAAATACAGCACACAATCAGATTTTGTGTGACGTCGGCAGAGCAAAGATTGTCTGTTTGTTTGCTGCTTGTGTTCCTAAACACACCAGGCTCACCAGAAAATGCACCTATTTTTGAACTTTCACGCTGTAACTCAAGTTCTGCTTTCAAAATATGATGATGGTGCTTTATTTTAAAAAGCCGGTGGGTCACCGAGCTGATTTGTTTTGTTGTTAGTCTTTCCTTGCAGCATAGATGTCCCTCTGTCCTCTAGCAACAACCCCAAAGAGCCAGAAAGCATCAAAACTTTTAAAAATTGGGACCCAAAACAAATTTTTTGTCTTTACTACTTTTCTTTTCTATTGTAGAAAGCATGCCTCCTGTAAAGTCTAAACCTTTACATTACAGGGGACTATTTTACAATCCAGGGCAGTATTTACCTTAACATGACAACCTGAAACAAACACAGAGACACTTAACTATTTTTCCAGGCTCCTGCACGACTGCAGAGGAATTTTGACCTACTTTTGTTTACAACAGTGATTTTTGATTTTGCATGCATTTGTTCATGCACAGCTCTCTTAACGTCCTGCCACAGCATTTCAATCGGTTTAAAGTCTGGACTTTAACTGGACCGTTGGAACAACTTGATTCGTTTCTTTTTCAGCCGTTCTGTTGTCGATCTGCTGCTTTGCTTGTGATTGCATGATACTGATTGGGCCAAGCTTTAGCTGTCAGACAAATGGCTTCATGTCTGAATACTTTGGTGCACAGAGGAGCTCATGGATGACACAATGACTGTTAGATGGCAAGATCCTCTGGCTGCAAAACAACCCAAATCATCATCCGTCCACCACCGTGCTCGAAAGTTGGTATGAGGCATTTGTGTTGATATGTCGTGTTTGGTTGTCCATATACATGGCGTTGTGCGTTACGGTCAAACACCTCTACTTTAATCACAAGAAGTATTGTGATGTGTTCAGATAACACGTTGCAAACTCTGCAATAAGCAGCAGTTAGGAAAGTATTTTAAAATTTCATAACTTAGAACCAGAGTGGAGACGAAATTTTGTAATTTTACAGCACAGGGGGAACCCCGCCTTCACTCTCATCCATCCCAAAGCTAATTTGTCATATTCTCCACAGCTTTAGTACTTTTAAATTCATCCTGCTGTAAACATAAATTTTTCAATACCAGCTCCTTTCATTGCGGGGCGAACATTACATCCTCTAGGGGATGCAAAAAGGGCTTGTTTTGGAATTACAGCATCAAAGACAATCATTTCAAGTTGAGTGTACTTACTTGAAAGACATCTTAGGCGAATTTGTGCACAGTCTGAAGCACCATCCCTTCTGGCACCAAACGAGCACATTCAAATAAGCATTGCAGGAAAATTCAGAAATTAATTATTCGTAGTTATCAAGACAAACAGCAACGGCTGGATTTCCACATTTAATAATAGACAAAAAAAAAAGTTCTGTCATTCTTTTATGTACATCAATAATTACAAGGTCAGTAAGCTATTATCCTCAAGTTTTACATGTAGTTGTCATCAGCTTCTAGTAATGCTTGTTCATCCTACTCCGCTGTCTTACATACAAAATATGCACTGTAGTCACATTTTTAAAAGCCGAGAGAGGTTTGCCATAAATGATTTTTTTTAAACCATTCAACAAATATCATTCACAATACTTTCTCATTATTTACAAAAAAAACAGCAACTGCTAAATTATACATATTAACAACCTACTTCCTCAAGATATATAATGCCTCTATACAAAAAGGAAGGAGGAGGAGGAAACAAAGAGGGGGTAAATGCCTGAATTTACAATGACCTTATTTGGATGCTTTATTCTAGGTGTCACAGCATTTTAAGTACACGTTAATGCTGATAGTGTCTACTTGTAAATATTAGGAACGTACCCAGTTACTAAACACACTTTATGAACATGTATCTGCTGTACATTTTCTACCAGCGAATACAGAGATTAATAAAGTGAAATAAGGCCACTGTAAAGTTTCAGTGTTACCCTAAAAGTAAAGTTTGAGGCCTTGAAAGCGGAGCTAAATGGAGAAAGCTGCCCATCTCTTTAAATCAAAAACAAAAAAGAAAAATGGACAGGTAAACAGGGCAGTGACAGCGTGCGCGCTTAAAACGTTTCCCTTTGCAAACTTCCACACTCCCCCACCCCCCTCAGATATTTTGAGTTGCTCAGGACCACTTCACACCCTGGTAACACCGAACGGTAGCGGGAGGTAATTGGCTGGAAAATCTGAACTTTAGGACCCAAGAAATCTCGTAATGCAACATCAGCAGAGTAAAGCTCATGTTTACCAACAGGGCTGGGCTTTAATGCATTTAGACCCTCGTCGACGTCAAACCGGAGTGTATATTGTGCTCTTAGGTTTTGATTTGTCACATCAATTTGATTTTTGTTACTTGTTACTACACATACTGGAACTATGTTTTTTTCTAAATGAAATTTCTCATTTAAAAAAAAGAAAAAGAAAGGCATTTCATATATATTGTCACGACTTTCCAGTCAAGGGACTGCTACTACTCAAAGCCACTGCCTATGCATTCACCACCGTTCCCGCTATGCTTGCACAGCTTCCTCAACACATCATACTGAAGCAGAAGAGCCAGTGATTCCATGTTTGAGGTCTGTTTGACCGATGAAAACAATAAGCAGCTTTCCTGCAGCTTTCCAACCCTCCTCCAAGCAATATTTATAATACTAATCCACCAAACAAAACAGGGCTCACTGAGGCCATCTTCCAACTCTGCAGAGGTATAATCATTTACTATTTAAGGATGGCGAGACTAAATTAGCAAAGGCATGCCCTTTTTCCCTCATAGCTGCTTTACAATAAATGCCTTACAGATTCAAAGAAGCTATTATATTCCAAGTAAAAGTTTTGATTAAAATGCAACTCCAAAAGTAAATATGAGGGGAAGAAAATGAATGTGCAGGTGTGTTTCTGAGTAATTTGTACGGTTATGTTTCAAGTGGCACAGACTGGTTTAATTCTGGGATGGTTAAGTATTTTTCCTGTTTCTGCCAAACATTGTTCTAGCAGAAAGCTGAATGAATTTGTTTTGTATTTACACTTGAAATCTTCCTGCGATAAATTTAACATTTTTTTTAAAGTTTTGCTCCCAAATGACTGCTAGCTTATCCCGACTGCAGAGACACCAAAGTAGCTCCACCCCCACTGGTCTGCAGGCGGAGACCTTTCTATAAAGCATCGACTGCAGGACGCACTCGATTTCCATCAGAAGCAGCGTTTAAAGGTACCCTGTGGAGTTTTTCATCATTAATGCTACGCATCAGCAATTTTTTTTTTGTAACTGTACACATACACAATGCTTCAGAGCAAAAACATGCCGTGCAGGTTTACACGTTTAAAGGTGCAATATGTGTAGAATTCATTATTCCAAAGACGTCTATACAGCACACGTATGTAGCGAATTTGGCATGCTAACCTGCCAACACTGACCCGTACTCTTACACAATTACACTTTGCACTAAAGCATCCGGTCTGCACTCGGCAAAGCATCAGAGAAATAGCAAAATGCTTTTCTTTTACATGGACACTAAGGACCGGGAACTTTTAGCAGCAGATGGCAGACACGAGCAGAAACAAAGCTGCTTAGGATCCAGACCAGCGTCTAATGCTAATGCTAATGCAAAACACCGACCTCCCCACCTCCACACTACAGTAGGGTGTTCTACATATTGCACCTTTAAAATTTGGCTTTGCAAAAGAAAAAGTAAAATCCTTCAGTATGTTTGTAAGACCTCAAAGGTACATGTGATGCATCTGAGGAATACTGACTGAACATCCAAGGTTGCACTTTTAACACTAAAGAAAGGCGGCAAAATACAGACAGAAGACCACAAAAAGTGTCTGATCTAAAAAAAAAAAAAAAAAGTTATTAGTTGTTCACTTATAAGATACAAAACAACTTAGATGAAAACAGCACGACATTTTTGTCCATCAGTCATCACTGGGGGAGATGAGGGTATCATGGGGCGGCCTAACTGGACAACAGTAGCTGCAGCTGGGTGTAGCTTCACCCTGCTGAGTGCAAATGTATTTGCTGCTCGGCATGGCTGAAGCACACTAAGTAAGGCTTTTAAAACATTAGTTGGCTGAATGGACTTCTCTTCAAGTTTTGTCAAGCTAAATATGCTTTGAATGCGCATACAGGCCAAATTTATCCAATTACAGCATACAGTCTGGGCCACAAGCCCAGAATTATGAACCCGACAAACTGCAATTAGCCAAGACCAAGAAGAAGGCATCATGCTTTAATGATACATGAAACATGTCGTTACATTTATTATTAGAGTGATAAAAGTAATGACATGCTTTAGATATCATACTGTCCAGCGCTACCATTAAGCTGTAAGTCAGTCCTGTCCTAACCTTGGAGTCTGTACACGCCAACACAGTCCTGAGAAGATGCCTGATCGGCAAAAAGAAATTAATGAAAAAAAGGCGTGTGGGTGGACCAGGGATGAACTGCCCTGGATAAATGTTGAAACTGCAATATTACTTCTAAATTTACCTAATCGCTTTGAATGCTTGGGACTTGTGTAGGAGTCCAGTGCGGGGCTGCTGACAACAAACTTGTTTACAGATAAACATGTTTCATATATCTGTCAAAAATTTGGAATAACTTTAGTCTCTTTTGAGTTTCTTAAGCCAATCATACCACAGAGGTTAAAAACAAAAACACAAACATTCAACATTATCTCCAAGACATCAGCATCCGACACAGGATCCGTGTGTTTGAACCATCAAGCAGAAGAAGATCACAGTGGGCTGACTGGGCATGCAGAGCTCACATCTTCTTTACAAGCTCAGTGTCTTTCTTAAAAAAAAAAGGAAAAAGAAAAAACTTCAAAGGGACAACTGGCGCTTTAATGGTCTGAGCCCATCATCCCACAGTTCCTCTGCTGTCTGCATTAAGCACTGCACCGCCCTGTCACCCACGGCCAAAGAAAGAAAGTGGAGTCAAACCGTCCTCTGTGAATTACAGTTTACAGATTTACCTTGGCTGCACAGATTTTACATTCATTTATAGAAAAAACAAACAAACAAACAAACAAACAATCTTCCTTAAATCATTACTGCAGTACAGTCAGTACAGAAGCAGTTGTTCACCAGACTCATATGGAGAGACCCATTGGAACAAAATCATATTTGGAACGATGCAGACGACTGGAGTTGTAAGTTTTGTCACCAGAGAGTACAGTGAAGCGATTGAGCATCGTGAACAGCTAGTGTTTGATGATAAACAGAAACAGGCCGCTGCGGAGTGCAAGTTAACCTGCAGAGGTGTACGCAAAGGTGCTGGCAGATCTCAGAGCTGCTGCCGCTGCAGAGGACAGACAGACTGTAGTTCACGTTCCGTTCAGGAGCACAACGCCACTTTTGATGGTGGTTAATGGGAGTTTGCGAGCTGTCTTTTCTGCCACACTTTTGCTTCACAGGTTATTGTAAAGTCTCACCTTTAAGCCAAATCTCACATAAAGCATAGTTTTCTTCTTCCTATTGCCAACATAGCACATTTTATTAGAGTTTATAAATAATAATAATAATTATTGTTGTGTAAAAACAACCCCACAAAACATCAAACTACCCATGTTGAGTAAACAAACCCTTTATTCTAGCAGAGGAAAGAGGCTGCAGGTGAAGCGTTTTTATTCCTCAAAGCATGAGCGCGAACGGAGCCGGCTTCTCCGCGCCCTGGTGCTCGCCGAGCAGAGTCGTGATCGCACGCGGCCCTCTATAATTACAGAATGTCAGCTTTGTTCATGCTTTCTGTTCTGACCTTTTCCCAGTGCTAAAAGTGTGCCCTTTAACCAGGCAGTGTGAAGTTCTAGTATGCCGAGTACATGTGAGAGCCGGGAACTAAACACAACGAGCTCTTTAGGGTAGAATGCAAACTATTAAATTGTTCTATTGCTGCACTTCCCAGAGAGCGGGATGTTTACAACCTTCTGAGACTGCCAGGAGACACAACATATTTCCTATAGGCTGATACACCAACAAATGTGTCAAAGGCCTTAAAGTCTTGCAGCGCACAACCTATATTCAGTAAATGTGAACATTAAGATTAAGGGAAACTGAAAAATAAAAAAGAAAGAAAAACTAAAGTAAAAAACGGCACAAACCCAACTTTGAGGTTTTAGTTATGACAGCTCTGTTTTAATCTACCAATCTCAGTTTTTTGTGGTTGTCTGCATTTTCCCTCATTGAAGTAATGCTGCTTTAAAAACTGGCCCGATATTTTAGATAAGGACTGTAGACAAGAGCAGGAAAAAGCAGCTGAGGGACCGGACGACAACATAATTTAATGGTTTTTTTTCTTTTAGAATAAATAACCAGGGTCTTCTGTGACACGGAGGCCGATTCAAAAGTCCATTTTTAAAAACGATGCTCTTAAAGAAACAGGCACTGATTCATTCGTTCTGGCTGCCAACAAAGATAAAAAACCTGCACTTTTCTATTTAAACGTTGGGCTTTAGCAGCTCCACTGTAGCCGCATCAATAAGGGCACAGACGTCGCTGCTGTATGGGCTAATTGGGCGGTTGTAGATAGATCACAGACGTGGAACAATCGCAATCGAATGGCGCGATAATAGCGGCGGAGATGCTGGTATCCCGGGGGGTAGGAGGGATGCATTGCATTTTGGGAAATGAGAGCAGTAATTAGAGGGTATGGATTTCTTAGGCAACCGTCGCAGAGCTCAACGGTTGCCCTGGCAGCCGTCACTAACATCAGCCAGATTACTTCAGTCAGTCGGAGTCAGATGATCTATAAGAAGTCTGTGTCGCATGGGTTTCGAGGACAACTGTTAAATACCAGAGGTCACCCCCCCCCCCACCAGCTCTGTGTGTGTGTGTGTGTGTGTGTGTGTGAGAGAGAGAGCCTTGCATACAGCCATCGGCTTTCATTACAACTGGAAGAGTAATTAGCTGGAAAAGTTTCAAATGCATTGGCGCTCCAGCAGCCAGCCAGCCAGCACGGGTGAGGCGCTGCAGCGGTCTTGCCTTGTACGGTGGATGGCTTGGCAGCCAAATGGCCAGAGACGGAGAGACAAAGCTCCAGACAGGCCGCGAGAGTGGGCAGCAGGAGAAGACACATAGGCCGATTGAAATGTCACACACTCTTTAAATGGGCTCTGGCTACACAGGCAACCTCCTACAGTGGATCCTCATTAAAGGAAGACTGAACATGCTGTTAGCTTGCTCGGAGGCCAAACTGTGCAGGACTCCAGTGACAACAGCCCTCAGTGCTGAGCTGTGAACATGACAGCAGGTGACAATGGGCTACAAATGGGTACAAGGGCTTGCTGGAAGTGTGTGTTTTATGCGTTTTTCTGTGTGCATGTCCAACTGAGCGTGTCCAGTTTTGTTCCTGCCTCTGAAATAAAACAATACAAAACAAAGAACAACAATAACTTAAATAAAATGAGAACAGAGGGTCGCAAAGTCTCTGGATTTTTTTTTTTGTTTGTTTTTTGTTTTTGTCAAAAACTACGAGACAAGGATCTCTTCTAGCAGCAAGCCGTGGCCGCCTCGACTCTAACGAGGTGGTGTCGACAAATGTAAAAGGTTTCGTTGAGGGGGAGGGGAGGGGTCAGCACCTGATCTGTCCTGTCCTCCCTCCCTCCCCCCTCTCTGTGTCTAGTTTCTGTCGATCAGTTCGAGGGCACTCCAAGCATCAAAGTTCCTGTCGGAGGACAGGAAGGGGGAGACCTCTGAGGCTGCAGTCTGCCAGATGTCTCGGCCCCCTTTACCAAAACGTTCAAGTCCTGCGTCCCAGCATGCACCTCTCCCTGCCAGAACAGAGCTGGTGGGAGTCTCTGAAGGATGGGGCAGAGGCAAAGGGAGGGTGGGGGAGGATGATGGGAGAGCTTTTGGTGTTGGGATGGTAGAAGAAGGCAGGGGATGCAGTCAGATGCAGGTGGATGGCTGTGCTGTGGGCTGCTGTTTACGGTTCCTCAGGCCGCCAGACTTCTCTTTGTATCCCACACACATCTGCTGAGACACATCGACCAGCGCGCTGGCCACGGCCAAACCTGCACACACACAGGAGGACTCATTTAGTTAAAGCTTTATATATATATATATATAAGAATATATATATATATAAAACTGACATTAAGTGAACCTATTACAGTTTTTCTTATTTTCTGTTCAATCAACCTGTGAATTGTGTATAACATATAAAACATATCCAAAATACGTGCAAATAATCACACTGCTCCACAAAAGTCAAGTGATGCCCCGAATACGATCACCAGAGCTCTGGCACAGAGCAGAGAAGCCCCACCAACCCAATCTTTTGGGGTTTTTTGCTTTTATTTTTTTTTTTGCGAGGTGCAGCCAATGAGAAGATAACTTAAAAAACAAAACAAAAAAACATACAGTGACTTTCAGACAGAGGATAAACAGTGATGTTAGAACTTTTAACCTCAAACAATAAAAATGTGGAGCTGGGAATGAGGATAAATGGTCAAGTTTAAAGTAGAAACTGACCCATAAATAAGGAAATCAGTGTAGATATGTTCCATTAAATGGAGAAAGTTTAGCTAGTAGATCCTATACAATTAAAAATAACATTAAAACGCTGAAACGTATGCACTTGTAGCAGTCTCAAAAACCCAGCATTAATTAGTCTACACTTGCACCATGAGGCTAACTCTTAATGCAGTAACTGTAATGTGAGGAAAGCTGCTGATGTGTGGAAAGTAAAACACACGAGTTCCAACTCACAACTGCGTACACAAACGTGCAGCGCTGGCAATCATTAACTTACACCACACTTCATCAAGATTTAATAATATTCTCTGAGCCATGAAATACCAGTAAACTCCATTTATCACCAATATTAGATGAATTTACTGCAATCAAGTAAACATAGCTGAAGGCAAAAAAAGTGGCTGTGCTAGGGATCACATGCTTAGAAATCATGCAGCTACTACCAGCTAAAATAAGGGTGCAGGATGGCTCAAATCAACCAAACGAGCCGAAGATTCAAATCAGTGATCATCTGTAGTGGTGATATCCTTTTGGTTGCTATAAAATGAGCTAAAGAGATGCTGTGAGGCTGGGATGCTGAGACTGAAAGCAGTTTAAAGATCTGATAGCAACACGGCCGGATGGGAAACAAGTTAAAAACATTAGAACTGGAGCCCCGCCCCCCCAGGGCACAAGGAGATGGTAGCAACACAGCTAACATGGTCTCAACAAAAGCTGCCCGAGGGAAAGCTCCATCGAGAGCCGCAGCAGTTTTGTTATGACAAAAGGACAATGTGGTAATTAATAAGGGCCTTAGGCATGCTGATGGTCTAGGGACTGCAACTGTGGGAGGCAAAGAACTATACAACACAGAGGAGGAAAAATATACTGAAAGAAAGACAAGTTGAATTATTGAGACAGTAAAAGAAGGAGAACGGGAAAGAAAAACTAAGAAAATGTAAGGGAAGCAGCACTTGGTCTTATCAGAGGATCTTGAAAAGAAAGATAAGGAAAACAGATGAAGCATGAGTGGGAATGTAAAGACAGCAAATGACAGAGCAGAGGATGAAAGAAAGTAATGGACTCAATTCTCAGTGCTGTCAGAAGTTGGGGGAAAAAAGGAGGAGGGAGGGAAAGAAGGGAGCAGAGGGAAACAGGAAAAACACTAGATTCCACTTTAGAGCAACGAGGATGAGAAGAGGATGGAGAGGAATCAAGCGCAGAATGAGTCTGCATGGATATAGCTGCGGTATGCTTCCTAACACACAGAGTGGATGAAGGTAGGAAGGCAACAAGCAGTCTTCATTTCGCCACAGGAAGAGAGAGAAAAAAGTGAAGAGCAGAAACTGAGGAAAAGCAGGGATAGCAAAGCTGCTTTCAAGCTGTAGCATTATCGATACATCCATGACAAAACGATGGCGTTACATGAAGAAATTCATGTACACAAGTTAGACCACGTTCAAGATGGATGTGCATGATTTTTGTTGGGACTAAGAGTTGTGTTTAGTTTTGTGAGTGATTTACAACAGTCGTGCTGTTTCCTAAACAAGGACACAGTCAGCTGATTTCAGTATATGTCCAAAAACTTGCAGTTAGTGAGGTAAGGTTAAATGGTGATTCTAAATTGCCCATAAGTGTCGTTTATCCAAAACAGCTGATTCAAATGGTTAATTACCTCCTCAACATGTCTTGTAGTTCTCCAGAGGTCTGGTAATGAACTAATCATGCGATTCAGGTGTGCTGACTTAAGGTGATATCTAAAACCTGCAGGACACCGGCCCTCGAGGCCTGGAGTGGGAGACCCCTGGTGTAACTCATGAGATCACTGTGAAAACCTTGTCTGCTGTCCATGGTCCTGAAATCACAACTGTTCAATTTAAGTAACCCTTTTTTAAAGTTTGTTCTTGCCTTTCTTCAACTATTTTGTATTCTAATATATACGTGTGTGTGTTAGTGTGTGTATACACTGGAGGCTGAAACATAAAATTGGTGTTGGATAACAAAAAGAGGAAGTGAACCAAGTAAAAAAAAAAAAAGACTGAAGGGCTCAAAATTGTCATGGACCAACTAAATCCAAAGCTACAGTACATAACAGAGAGGGGAGGGAGTCAGATCAAGGAAAGATGATGTAAAAAGTGAGGCTCAATCAAACAAGCAAGTCAGGAAAGAAAAACAAGTGAAGGATTTTAAAGGCTGCGTCTTACCAGACTGTCCTGGAGGAGGGATTCCGCCGGTGCCCCTGGGTAACCGTACAAAGATGGAGAGCACGGCGGCTTTGTTGCCAAAGCAAGGCTCGAGGGCGATGGGTTTTGGGACGGACTGTGGAAAGAAAATGGGAAAAGGGGAAAAAAAGTATTATACATCACAAGGCTCTCAAATCCTGGTGAACACACACCATTTTCAAAGCCGTGGATAACAGAGGCTTTACTGTTACGGTTCTTGTTTGTGTCAGCAACATGCACAGAAACACAAAAACCCCACCTCTCTATCCCGTGCTGAGATGCAACTACTGATCTGCAGGCACAAATTGCCCACCCCTCCAACCTTCAAAATCCCCAACTGAGCACAATTTCATGACAATGCCGCATGTGTGCAGCGTTGGCAATGAGTGGCTATCAAGCGAAGATGCCTGAATGGAGATTTGAGTCGGCGGTGCGCTCTGGTCGCTGCAGGCCGTCTGACACGCCTGACTCTCTAATACCAATATCTCCTTTTTATCAGCGACTCATCCATATGTGGGGGATGTCTCCCCCCCCCTCCGCCCTGTAAACACTGTCCCTATCTGCTGCTGATGCTGGACTCGTACAATATTTATAGTTTTACCCCGACAGAGGATATGGATATGGAGAATGCCACCATCTTGCCTGCATACAGATAACTTCCTGTGTCTCTCTGGCTTTGTGTTTTGAATTCCTGAGCTGGACAAGAAAAATTGGGCCATGGCATGGCTTCACACACTACTGACACTGCCTCTCAATGTGCTCAAACATAAAACCTTCCAAAACAGACAAGTTGAGATCCTTCCCATGGCAGTCTTTATACTCTGGAGAGTTGACTTTAACTCCCAGAGTGGGAATGCAGCTAAAGTGACACACATGCGCACATACAGCACTAGGCACACACTCTTTTTGCCTTTTCACTCACAAATTCATCACAGCTTGTCTCTCTCACACATACAGATATACACACACACGGGCACAGTAAGTATACACATGGGGAGCAGGGCAGTAATGATATTCAGGCTCTGACCCATTTTACACATTTATTCTCTGCTCCGTCTCTCTGAGGCTTACCTTTCATACCAGCAGGATACACAGGCTGTCTCGCAGGTAGCTAGGGAAGTGGCACAAAGACCTGGATGCCTCTGGGTGTCTGTATGTGTGTGTGTGTGTGTGTCTGAATGGGGATTCAGTTCAGCTGATGCCGTAACAGAAGGGAGTCTGTATTTGTTTATGCGTGCACACATGTGTGTATGTCTGTTTATGGCATGTGTGCTTTCAGAGGTGTGCCTGTGCAACTGGCCGTGCTCAAGTACAACCTGACAGAGAAGGGCATTTTATGCCCAGTTATGTGGACTGTAAACAGTACGCCTTAGTGGATACCATCACGCCCTTTTTAGACATGCACCACACTCAATAAATGCGCTGGTGATTTTACACGTTGGCATCATGCACGGATAAACCATCATATCAGTTTTTCTCTAAAAGCAATGACTGCAATTTGACTGGGTAGGACACTCTAGCATTCCAATAACATTTTCACACAGCTCTACCCTCTTATGGGAGATGTCTCAAGAGTGGGTTCTTGCATGCAAGAGATCGCAGTGCTTCGCAGCACTGGACGCTTGATGGACGGGCCACTAGGACGGTGTTGTAACAGATAATCGACACAGCCTCTCTTTTCTTCTACGGCCAGATGCAACCGTGCACGCAAACCCTGCTCCGAGATTTCAGGCCAAAACCAACATGGTTGCAAACTTTCTCTTATATTTAACAGTCGTTTGTACCATTTTCGTCCAGCAAAACGCATCTCCAAAGCATTACACCATTTAATGCAAGAAATAATCAGGCTCTGGCCGAATCCATCTAGCAATACTTTGTTCATATAACAACTGGCTAAACAGAAAAACTGGCTTTACACTTTAAACTAACATGTACGTATTCGTGTATCTTGGATTTTTTATTATAATACAAAATGTGTGTATACTCTATACACATGACTGAGCTTGAAGCACTTTCTCCCACACGCACACGCAGCATTAAAGCCCTTCCTAAGAACTGATGGGTGGAGAGGGGGGCAGAGTGGGATGCGTGTACCTTCTGGAAACACTGCAGTCGAACCAGCAGCAGCAGATAAATTCCCAGACACTAAAGCTGTGCCCTGCTTCTCAACTTTGACATGCAATAAATAAATTACTGTAACAGTGGCACGGCTTTGACAAAGTAATCTGACTAATGTAGGCAAAGAGGCCCACAGACAATAAGATGGGTCACTGTTTTGTTTTGCATTCTCTTCTCCTTCAGCCTCCTCCTCGACCCCGCCCCCTCCAAAGATAACTTTAAAAGGCTAAAATCATGGAGAGTTTATCCCATAATGCTTTACAATCCATATAGAGTGTCTCCTTCGTGACCTTTGACCCAGACAAGGGAAAACCTCCCGACAGCTTATCACAGAGAAGACAGAGCTCCTTCTTCCATGTAATGTTTTCTATTAAACAGAAGAAGAAAGAAAAAAAAACCCCACACCCTTCCCACACTCCCTTCTTTTTGCCTTGGTTACACTGACATCTACGGTGGCCCTGAAAGGTCAAACGCACTACACCCACAAATAGAAAAAAAATGCTGCCAAATCTCGCAAAACACAAGCAAAGTGTTTTTGGGAGATAAGAATGTGACGGATCAGCTGTGGAAGCGACAAGCTAACAGTAAACACCTAATAGCAAACATGTATCTACTGTAATATATAATATGCAGTATTATATGAATAGAAACATATTACCTGCTTTTTTTCTCTCTCTGCCTCTTTTAACCAAGTCTCAGTGAAATACTTTGCATGTTTTTGTCACTTTCACAGCTGTTCAGTCACGTTATTGTCTCCCCAAAAATACTTTGTTTATATTCAGCTTGCTGTGTTTTATCCATCTTGTGTTTTGCATCTTTAACATTTTCTTTGTTTTTTCCATTTCTGTTGTGTTTTTGGTGTTTTTGCTTAACTTTTGTATTTACTGGTGCAGCGTGTTTGACATCTCAGGGCTACCGAAGCCATCGCATACCACACAACCTTTTTATATGTTTGCATTAAATACAACAACAGATTTTTCTTATAAACGAGCACTAAATGCCTCAATAAACGTGAATAAAAGACTTCTGAAACTTGCCTCCCAACATCTGTGCTTACTGGGGAAACTGTAAGTGGGCTACTAATATAAGTCCTCTTCATCTCATATGAGACACGAGACTGCTAAACTCTGCAAACTGCAGATTTCTGACACTTGTGTCTGAAAAGACACGTATGAACCAATCAGTTTAGCAGCGAGGAATCCCCCTTACACATATTACACTATTTATAGGCACATCTCTCTTTTCTTTCAGTGAGCGAGCATGAAAACAGAGGCTGAGCACTCGGAGAAAAAGTACGAGTCATTCACTCAGAGTGAACATCAATGGCAAATACAGCAGAACTCACAGCACAGATATCATCTTTAATGCATGTGTATGGTGACCTTGTCAGCTAGTGTTGTGATTATTAAAATAAATAAATAAATAAAAGTCAGGTCTGATCTGGATTACTACCAGTTCTCTGCAGCACGTCAAACACTGAATTTGGCCCCAAGAAAAACCTCAGCAATTTTAAAACAACACAGCCAGATGATGATGATGATGATGATGATAATAATAATAATAAGAGATAAACAGAATACGTATACAATTTAGGTTTTTACAAAGAATGAAAAAACAAGATTTAAATGAAGTGAGACATTAATTTACTTTTTGTGAAGGGTGCTGTGGGATGCAGTCAGAAAGGTTTCTATGGCGCTTCCAAAGGCACTTTAGAAAAGCAAAATTAAAGACTCACAGGAGAGGCAGGAGAGAACCAGATAAAAGCATCCTATTTTTCATTTGATTAAAGTAAAAGCCAATATTTTCCCTCAAGGCAACAAAAAGAGTAGAAAAAAAAAATCCCCCAACCTTAATATCCCTTACAGCTTTGTGTGATAAATGAGTAATGACTCAATAACGAGATAAGACAACAAAGCACTCACTATAAGGATCATTTCTTCCCATTTTCAAAATCACAGTGCCAGAACATCATTATATTCCACTGACATGGATTGCTAAAAAAAAAAAAAAATGGGAATAAAAATACCGACAACTGACAACCAATACAACATAAGGTAGAGCAATACCACACTTGGCTAATTTTGCTCCTCGATCCCTTGGTACAAGAAAAGATGAAACAATTATTTTGGCCTTGCCAGAAGCGCTTCAACTAGGCTGCGTTTGCTCCAGTCCACGGGCCTGTTTTCGCCTCGGGCAGAATGTATTTCTCATCCAGTATTTTTACAACTGAAAAATAAGAGGCGCCGTGATGACTTGAACACATCTGTATTCTCTGTAAAAATAAATAAACAAAAAAAAAAAAAGAAGAAGAAAAAGACTGGCAGCTTTTAATTTCGCAGCTTAGAGCCGTCGTAAGACTCATCTGCCAAGTCCAATTTCCACCGCAGCAGCTGCAAGCTGCTCTTAGGTTGTGACTTGTTTTCGTGTCGTTTCTCATTTTATAACACCGGTATCTCATATTCAGACCGAAGAGGGAGTAGGCACTGTGAATAAGTGTGGTAGTGGAGGAGACTCGCTATCAGACTGACGTGAGATGTGACAATGGGATCATTTTGATTTCAATAGGCCTTGTTTCATTGTCAATTGCAGTGTTCATCAGTACTGCATCCAGTGTACAACCTCAATTTCAACTCGAGGCTACTAGGCAGGTGCTTCACTTTCTGTT
>VUQR01010206.1:18250-31296 GCA_015108515.1 Hemichromis elongatus | reverse complement strand
AACAAAAAGGTAGAAAGCTCTTGGCTCAGCATACATGCATCTGAAAAAATGTAACCAATATATACAGATATTTAAAATTAAAACAGAAACTAAAAAAAAAAAAGAAAAGAAAACCAAGAAATAACGGTTCATTCTAAATGGCACCAGCAGTTAGTGAAAGAACAGCTGGATGAGTAAATTAGTCACCAAATGTCAATGCAAGTGAACACTATTAGAAGATGTGTTAACCATCATCCAACACATACCAGATTTTAAAGCTGTTTTCAGCCCTAAATTGGCCATACACCGAATTATTGCTTTAGCTTCCTTTAATTTGTCACTGATCTTTAGAGAACTACAGAAAGTGGGCTTTTCTGCACACACTAAAGTCACCTTTTCCAGACTGCTGTGTTTTTACCTCAGGTGCAAGGTACTCTGGAGTCCCACAGAAGGTTTTCATAGTGGCGCCATCTTTGATCCCCTCCTTACACAGGCCGAAATCTGTTATCTTTATGTGTCCGTCTTTGTCCAGCATCAGATTTTCCAGCTGAAGAGAAGACAGAAAAATTACTTCTTTGGTTAAAAATCCCAAAGCAAAAAAAAAAGTTGATATAAATGATTAAATGAACAGACATATTTATCTATCAGACAAGTCTTTTACAGGAATTTGTGGGGGGAAAAAAAAACATCAACTAGTGTCTGTAATTAATTAACTGAAAACTATTTAGTCATTAAAGACCTTAGGTTGGAAGTAACAATGCATGTAATCCAAAAACAGGTATCTCATGGCACTTATGCAAACAAGCAACATTCATGGCTTTTTCTCCCTCCGCCTCTTAGTCATGTGTGCTTTGTGCTGATATGTCATTGTAACTGATGGCTTACAAGAAAGTTTTTCAGGTCAGCCACATGTGAGGGGGGGAAAAAAACAATCTTGATCTCAACACTTTAAATGCTGTTTTCTTAGTCTGCTACATAAAAAGCATGAATATGGAAAGGTACCTGGTGATACATATACACAGGTAAACCCGACTCAAAAACATGCATTATGCAGTGTCATGACTTGAGGTTACATGGCCTTTTAATATCAGCATGTCCTCACCCTCCCCTCGCTGTCTCTCTCCCTCAGTTAAAGTCACCTGGCAGCTGTAGCTCACACGTGGCCAGCAGCGCCAGGGCCAGAGTCAGCACATCCTCCGATCCTGCTACCCTGGCATTTTCAGGAGAACCCTAGCAGGCTGGGAGCCTGGCTCATAAACCCAAGGGAGAGAGGGAGGAATAGGAGGGGGGAGGTGGGGAGTGCTGTGCTGACCTGGCTGGTATAGTTTTATCAGCTGGAAGTATTAGGGCTTCAGAAGCCCACTGCAACTGATAACCTCCCCAAAGCCTTCTTAAACTCAAGCATGCCTTATCACTTTGCAGCATCCATCTCTGATGTCATCTTCCCTCTCACACTTCTGTTTACATTTTAAACTCAAATGCAAAACAAGAAGCAGTTGGAAATGTCAAACCTTCATTCTGAGAATATGTGGGGCTATTTTTTCCCTTCATTAAAGAAAACGGCTAACACAAAGAATGACTCAAACTCACACACAGAGCAGTGATATCACCCACTGAGAACTTTGTGTGTACTATAATAACTGGTTGGTGGTGATCTGTTTAAAGAGCCCGTGGTAGTTATTTCTGTCTGGCTGCAGCAGCGTACAGGCCGGACTTCCATCCAGCTGCAGTGAGGTCTGGAGTTTGATCTGGGGGAGGCAGATCAATAAGGCCTGGCCACTGCTACTGCTCTAGATGGAGACAAACCCTATTTATATCCTGCCACAGGGAGGGAGAAAGAAAGTGAAGAGGAGGAGGGTGGAGAAAGGGAGGCTGACTGCTAGGATGATAGGAAGCGAGGACACATTCCCCCCCCCTACCTTTAGATCCCGATAAACCACGTTTCTTTCAGCATGCAGGTAGTCCAAAGCCGACACTATCTCTGCGCCGTAGAACCGCGCGCGCTCCTCTGAGAACACACGGTCTCTTGAGAGATGGAAAAAAAGCTGAGGGGGTGTGGGAGAGATTGACAAGGACGCAGAGGACAAATAACAGTGTTTTTCAGTTAAGGCGGAACTGAGAAATTAACACAATCAACATCCAAAGTATTTGTTTGTTGGCATGTTTTAGCAATGATTAAATTAGTTTACCTCACCACCGTTTGCATACTCCATGACAAAGCACAGACGGTCATGTGTCTGGAAGGAATATTTCAGTCCCTGCAGATCAAAAACAAAACAAAACAAAAACCTCATTGCAGAACTTCATGTTTCGAACCAAGTCAAGAGGAAGCTGGCATTTAAACAGCCAATGGTAACATGAACTGTCACAATACTCGTTGCGGATTTAGCTACATTTTTAAACATTTCAAAAGAGAAGACGAGAAAAACCACAGCACAGACAATGTGTTGCCTTCACCCACCACTTACATCTAAAATTTGGGAGGAGCTTATCATTACAATCCACCTCAAAGCAAAGGTTTACCCGATTTAAAAAAAAAGACAAAACAAAAACCTAGCAGGAAAAAAAAAACCCAAACCAAGGCCCCACTCAACTCTAGCCTTTGTAAGCACAGCACTTGAAAACATTCCTGACAAAAACTGGCTCTTTTTTCCTGAATGGATGCTGCTGGGTTGGACTGAAGAGATCTGTGCGAGTTAAAATAAGGTTTGGTTTGGGTATATGGAGGCGCTCCTTACTGTCAAGAACGGATGCTTTGAATTCTGGAGGACTCTGTTCTCTGTGAGTGTGTGTGCCACTTCATCCTGGAGACAAGGAAGAAAGGAAAAAAAAAAGAAAGTATTTGTGCAACTCTCTTAATCACTATCTATTTAGGCATCAGTCATTGCTTTCCCCCAGACTCCCACCCCTTCACTTGCTCGCTGGCAACCACTCACTTTTGCTACGATCACCTCCTTCTTTAGAATCTTCATGGCATAGTAGCGTCCTGTGGCCTTCTCCTTTACCAGAATAACTTTGCCAAAAGTGCCTTTTCCCAGGAGTTTGAGGTATTCAAAGTCGTGCATAGTCTGCAAGGCAATGGGGGAGAACGCAGCATCTGGTTACAAACAGGAGCATTAACAAACTCAGACTCTAACCAGGACACACAATCCCACTGACAACAACGCTGAAGCATTTAAGGCACCATCTCACCCACTGAGCAATTTCCACTCCTCTAATGGTTTGGCCTATATATGTGGTTGTGTCTGAGTTAACCTTTGACCCCCAGCTCTGGAGAGAATGTTGAAAATGGTTGTGTGGGGGACATCTAATCCAGTGACATTGGACCTTAAGTCATGGGGGGGTGAATGTGTGAAACCTAGTGGGCATGCTATCTGGTGCTAAGCCACCCACAACTGATGTTGAGAAAGAAGCTGTGGGCCTGTGCAAGTACAAATAAGCTGGAAAGGGTGAAGGAGGTGTAATGGTCAAATGAGTAGCTGTGTTAACAACGAGGAGCAATCTCTGGTTAAGAACCAGCGAGAGAGACATTTACGAGGACGTAACCGAACAAAGATACAGAGTGTAAATGAGCTAGTACCACTTTGTGTCTGGGTTTGGTCAGGTAGACCTCCATGTCCATGGGGTCTGGAGAGGAGTCCATCATCTCCTCCTCTTGTTTCTGTAGGCCTTCAGCCACTGCCTGGATGGCTTTGGTCCATTCTTCCCTGAGGGAGACATAGGCAGTGGAGTTTACATCAGTCCATTTAACACCAAGCAAGCCCAGCAGTCCAATCCTGTCATTGTCTTCTTATCAACAGTAAGGCAATTTCAAGTGTGACTTTTGCCAGGAGCCAGTGCACAGGATAAAAGTGTATAATGATGATTAAATATGTATGCTGGTGTACGCTTCTGCATGTTAGAAAAACTAAGCTCTTAAACTACTTTGTAGCGATCCGGGCCAAATCTTAGCATGCGGATGATTCGAGCTCGAGTGCTCTGTGAGCAGAGAGGGGTCTGCGTCTCACTTGCCTCTCCTCGGGGGTCTCCACATGGAAGGTACGCTCGATGACAGTGGTCCACTGCAGGCAGCGGATGATGAATGTGTTGGGTTTGGGCCGTTCCGTCTTCATCAGCTGGCACTCTGACCACAGCCGGGGAGACGGAGACGAAGAGAAGGGCCAGTGTGTAGAAGGGGAGCAGAGGGGAGAGACAGACCAGCAGTTATAGCCATTTATCTTTATCGCTGTCCTAACAGACAATCTCGGCCAATTTGGAAGAGAACAGGTGCACTTTGGTGGGAGAAAACAACTGATGCTTAAATCGTCAGTCCATTTAAGAATAAAAATGTTTTGTATCAGTAGTGCTTTAAATCCAGCACATATTCCAATTCAGTCCCAAACGGTTCTCCTAAAAAGCAGCTCTTTATAATTTTGTTACAAGTCATTTTCAGACAGTGATGAATCTGACAAAGCACGTGTTAAATTATTGATCTGAATCATCTATAAACTCCAGAGCCCAAGGTCACATCTTGTTTTCTCAGAGCAGAACCTGAGATGAGATCACATTCCTACTAAAATGAATCGGCTAAAGGAAACAGAACTTCATGTTTGACAAACTCAAACCAGGAAATGTTTAACTTGCCACGTTGGCACAGACCCGACTTAATCAGTCTCGTTCTTTAAGAATTTCATATCATGCACATCATCGCGCCATTCTTTTATTGCTTCTGCTGAAATTTCCCCACTTTTGGAGCAAATAATTGTCTTGTAAGCAGTTTGCAAAAACAATTACTCACAACAGTCTAATAACTGAATTTACAAAGCAGAGATTTCCATCTGCACCTCCTTCGCAGTAACATCTGTTCCCAAATGAAACATGTCAGCAAATGTGTCAGAACGTGACACAAAATGGCCTGCGTCTGATGGATGGAGGACTCCGAGTGGACCACCACTGAGATCCAACATGGCTCCATCAGGGTGAATATGTAATCCAGCTGCAGCGGCCCCGTCAGCAACGACACACCATGTGTCCTCCGCGGTGGGGTCACAGTGGTGACAAAAGCAAAGCCAGCGCTGATGGAGACAGAACCTCCGAGAGGAGCCCAGATAAATACTTGAAATCGGGCGGCTAATGGCCACGATAACTCAAGAGTGTCGGAGAGGAAACATTTTGTTAAACAAACAGTATGCCGTCTAATTGCCGTGTTCAGTCATCTGCACAGCTTATCGCAGCAACTTTCTCTGATGTGAAGATCGAGTGAGCTGAGCTGCTCTGGGCATTTTTTTTTTTGTTTTTGTTTTTGTTATTATCTGTCACAATGCAAACAAAGTTTTGGGGGCTGCACAGAGAGAGAAGAGAACTGCCATCTGATGCATTAATGTAAGGAGTCAAAACATCTTGCGTGCACATTTAATGGCAGCGCTCTCTTTGCTCTGAGCAGTCCTCCTACTGAAAACTGCGCCGCCGTACTATTAAGATGATAACACAGCAATTTCTCTTTCTACTCAAAGTCATTTAGAAAGCTGCCACATGAGTGAAGGGTTACTTGTTCATAAAAGGTCTTCACACTTTTCCTTACACAATGTCAAACCGTTAATAACTTATTTTCAGCGTAGGCAGAGACTAGAAGTATAAAGAACGTGCAAGCTAAGAAGAGCGGCAAACAAAATAGGGGTGAAAACAAGCTGCCAAGAAACAAGGGAAAAAATGTGGTGGTTTCTCTGAAGCAGATACTCACGTGCTACAGAGAAGTTATTTAAGGGGGTTTCCAGCTGGTCAACATCTTGCGGTCGCTCTTTGTAGCCAATGAATGTACCATCACTCTTCAGGAGAAAATACCTTGGCCTCCAGGTCTTGATGTATTCTCCTGATAAGAGAAAAAAAGATTGAATAGGAGGCAAAATTAAACAGCATGTGACCGACTCCTTTTACCCCCCCCCTGCCAGTTTTGTCTGTTCAAACCTTACTTGCTTTTACAGTCCAGAAAAGCTGAGGAATAAACAGGTTGACATTGTGACTGCCTCATTATAAAACTGATTTATTGTCATATTAATCGTCAGCGGTATAATGCATTATTAAATTTAGCAGTGAAAGCACTAGGGCTTTCTGACATGAATGTCCTCCTTTTGGTTAGAACCAAAAATACTGTTTTTAAAGTTGAAGTCGGGAGTCCTTCCCTCCATGTGGTACCTCCTCTTTTCAACAGTCATTTGCAATATAGATAGTCACAGGATATACAAAAAAAATAAAAATAAAAAAAATCTTGTCCCAACTTGTCCTGAGTTTGAGGATCTAAGTTGACTAATTTTACCAGGAAGGAGATGAGATTTATTTTTCCCCAATTCCACTGTAGCCATTTTTACACAAGAAATCAAACAGATACCAGGAGAATGAGGATTGGGACATAGTTTAAAGTGGCCTTTTCTCATTTGTAGCACACAATGGAAGAATCTAAGCTTCAAACACATTCCTCCCATCAGAAATGTTCTTGTTTTAAAGTGCGCAGGATTCACTTGGTCACTGAATTTTGACAATTAGTTGGTCGCGTCATTCTCCAAACAGGACGGGAGGCAGGGTGAAAAACTTAAAAGTACGGGTAAAGCTCCTCTGTGATTGGGTTTCTCAGTGCATGTGTGAAAGCAGCTTCACAATTAAAGTTCTATAAATCACATATACAAATATCTTCAGGCTTCTTACACTTTCACGCTTTTAGCTTTCAACAAAATCTGTCTTTCATTTAATTGACATAACTTGAAACAGAATTTTAACAAGCAGAATTTTTAACTTCACTTAAAAAAAAAATTTGAATCTGCAGTCCAGCTTAACATCTCCTGCAGTTCCTAACTCTGTAACGGTGGGTTGCCGATGCTTCGGTTTGATTTTCATACGAAACTTTCCGCACTCCTCGTTTTCTAGACAACAGCCTTAAACTCAAGCCAAGCATGTCCATCCCATTCACTTAGACACACTGGCATCACACAGATGAATCTCTCTTAGGCGGACGAAACTCAATTTATTCCGGTGATGCTTCAGGAAATGTTGCGCCAGATGTTGTGCAGACGGTGAAGATGGGGGGGGGGGAAAGAAAAAAGAAAAAAAGAAAAGCTTACATACCATAACAAGGCAGTGGCACACAGCGGAGTGGAACTTGAATATTTATACAGGAAAACTGTAATTTATTTTTAATTACGGAGCCGCATATTAACCCCATGCAGTGCCATACCAAGCTGTCCTTAATTGCCCCATTTCCTCCAACACAGAAGTGTTGTGTGTGCGTGCACGCGTGCGTGTGTGTGTGTGTAAAAAGTAAAAGATCTGTCCTATGAGCTTCTGTTATCCACACACAAACACACTTCTGAGTGATGAAACTGATAGCAGATTAGGCGGTGCAGAGCAAACATCAGCTTGTAATATCTACTCTATTTAGTACGGTTGTAAGAAAATATTTAAAGAAATCGCATGACTTATTAAAACTGGCTAAATGTCATTTTTCAAGATTTGTCACTTGTCATTTGTCAAAATCATCAACTTCCCCTTCCTGCTTCTCTTCTACATTTTTTTTCCTCGCCCAATAAAGTGACGACACGAGATGCCCTTCATAGCCTGTAGACATAAAGCTGGACGGAGCCACTATGACACCGATATAATGCAGATTACAGAAGCCATGACCTGGGAGTTCTGGCTGCTGAGGGACACTGTATGTTTTTTTATTTAACAGGACTTGAGGGCAGCGATCGAGACAGTCATCTGTCATCTGGAGTGAGGGCATGAGTTAACGGTAACTTTCACTAGAGTTTATAGACTATACAATCTGATTTGTTACTTTGCTACCGCAGCAATCGCAACCTGCCCATGGTTAGAAAAGAAAAATGAAAATGCAGATTTAGCTAGAAGTCTGTCGATACCGATATTCGGCATTTAACAAATTAGAATTCAAAAAATACAATAGACTGACTGATATTTTCCTCTTCAGCACACAAGAAAAATAAGCAGATTTGCCTAAAAATTGCTGTATTTAGCGATCAGTTTGCACTGATAGACAAAGCAGTTTAAAAATAATGTGTTTTACTGTCACAATAAGTTGTGGCTGATTTGTTTACAACATGCCCGACTGCTTGAATCAGCTGGAGCAACAATCAAAATGTTACCAACAGCGACGTTGCAGAGTGCGGCTAAGCCTCAACTGTGGGGTGGTGTTTCTCCCATCACTTCTTTATCCTTTTTAAGTCATTTTTATTCATCAAGCGCCATAAATGTTGATACCGACAGGATCTGAATGCATGCTGCTTCACTTTCAGATAACAGTCAGAGTTTTTTTCAGATCAAAGAAAAATAAAAAAAAAAGAGCTTGTTGGAAAGTTGGAAGTTATAGACTAGCATGTTTTATTAGCTCCGCTTGGGATGGACTGTACAGGGAAATGAGATTGCAGTACAAGTACAATAATGCAGATGTTTGTGGTAGTTTTCGGTTTTGTTAAACCTAAATCAAAACACCCGAATGTTAAAAAACCAAAACACCTGATTTACTCTGACTGGTGAGGTGGTGGCACCAATCACCATACAAGAGGAAACATCTGTCACTTGGCACGATATATTTTAGTCTTGAATCCGGAGCAGATGTTTAATATGTTATTACATTTTTCTTTATTATGCAAGGCGAGATTCTTCATCTCGTTTGCTGCCGAGTAAGTGTTTTTACACCAAATAAAGCTAATTTAGAAATTAGCTCAAATTTGACAGGCGTCAGACTGCCGCTCTCACAGCTTTTCAACAAATCCGCTTATACTAGATGTGCTGCCCCAAGTGAAATAAGCAGAATACAGTTTGGTGCAGCTCCCTCGTGACCGCCTTACACACAACTGCAGCGATAAGATTTTCCCAAATACAAACCACACCAATCAACTTTAACAATCAATCATCCAAATACACGCCGATCTCCTGGGACTCCACGTCTGTAGGGTTATTTATCACAAGCCTTTAAGAGCACCAGACTTCCTTACTTCAGCACAATGGAGCTTAGAGGCTTGTTTAGCATAAAATCTAAATAATAAAAGCACAAAAGAGGTGCCATTTAAGAGTACACATAGTCATTAAGTATCAGCTGCGAGTTAACTCAAGAGTCTGTTCAATACATAATTTGGACAAATCTGCAGCCAGAAAGTCTCGCGAGCCCTTCATACCGGTCCTCGTTTTCCTCCGCTGGGCCCCAGCTGGTGCCTCACTCTGTGGTCAGGTTTTGGCTGACCCATATCTCACAGCTATAACCCATGCCAACCAACACTGAGGACAGTATGTGCACATCGCAGAGGCAGCATAATGAGCCCCCTACCTGACACCGCGACACGTGAAGAAGGCTCAACGTAAATACTTGTCTCACCAGCAGGGCCTGAAGTTTCAATTTAGAAGCTTTCGTTTAGCAGCGGGAACGCAGGCAAATCATTTCCAGACTGTGTAATGTTCTTACGTAGATTCGGATTCTGATGGGCAGAAACAGGTGTTTGTGTGTACACACGATTGTGCTTGTGTGTAAATACATTTGTGTACGTATGCCGCCTTGTAGGCACTGAAAGGTATTTGTGTGCAACAGATTACAACAAACAGTCAGTCTGAAAGGCTTTCCTGTCAGAGCCACTGACGCATGGCACCCACTAGTAGATGCATGGGTGGTCATATGTGACGCAGCAGCACAGCAAGGCATGGCATGTATTGTATAAGGGGAAAAAAAAAAAAAACACTGACACACTGGTGTGGAAGACTCAGCCAGCTAAGCATCCTTAGTCACCATTATCCCCATTCTGACAATGGCAATTGTGATATTAAGAGGGACTTGTACCACGGGAAAAGGTAAATAAATTCTAACCCGCTGTAATAACCTAAATCTACTGTAACTGGAAAGTTAAAGTCTTTTCTGCAGACCCAGTCATCTGCGACGCCACATCTGTAAAGGTTAGGCAACCCCACATCTGCATTGCACACCCCTCAACAAGTGCATGCTCCTTCTAGAAAGGAGGACACTGCAACTTCCTCGTCAGTAACCACAAGCTTGATCACATGACAACTGTGGAAATGGCTATATCCGGTTGTCTGCGAGTGCGTGTCTCCGTCGCGTCGAGAGCGGGCGGGCGGGCGGGGGGGGGTTAAGGGGTTGCACTTGCAGTCTGCACTCTGAGCATAAACAACCAAGATGACCCTTGTCAGCTTCCTATTGACACACATTTCCCCTTTTGGTTTTATTCATTCGTACTTTCCACAGAGCGGCTTTTCTTAAGAACTGACACAGTGAGAAAGTGAAAAGTAAGGCTGGTTTGTTTGTTTTTTTCCCCCTTTTTAAAATTGTATTGTCAAATATACAGTTACTGTTTATAGTAAACATGGATACATTTATATGGTAATTATACACAAGGACTGTTATGCAGATGCCGTGAGGGAAAAAAAATTCTTCTTCTGCACTACTTTAATTCAGTGCTTTGCATACTAGAGCCCAAATACATCCTGTGTACACTGAGAAAAAGTGCAGACTGCTGACAAAGGACAATAGGCCTCAGAACAACACAGGAGAGCCTTCTGCTTTTAACTCACTTCATCATCACAGTGTTCCAGTAAACTAAAACCTTTTGATGTCAACATGTTCTCCAAAACAGGAAAGTGGCCAACAGACAGACTGACCACAACCTAGATAAGATAAAACCTGCTTCAAGTGTCTGGTTGACACACACGCATGCATGCACAAACACACACACACACACTTTGCTCTGAGGAAATCCACTGCATTATAAGAGTCCCAGTAAGCTTTTCTAATAAAAGCGTGACAGCCGACATGTGGCTCGTCTCAACCAAATTAGGGGAAGGACAGAAGAATGGGAAGACTGATTTGACAAAAGATGAGAGATGAGAGTACTGGAGGGGATGAGAAAGCAGTGTGTGAGGAGTTGTGCTGAACGGCGTGGTAGTGAGACAGATCACTACATATGTTCCCCACATATGTAGGAGTGTGAGTGGGGGGGTGTGGGGGGGGTGTGAGCGCAAGTGAAGTGTGGATGAGCCATGCGCACTGTGTGTGCAGGGGAGGAGCTGTCAGGGCCTGATAGAGTGTCTTTACATGACAAGCAGCTGCTGAGGGCTGGGATGCGCGCTGGGCAAAGTGGAAAATAATGAACGGAGAACCGCTGCCAAACAAAACAGAATTCATCTTTATTTGCCAACTGCTGCACGGCCCTGTGTGCGGACAGCTTCAGCATGCCACAGCTACGCCCCTCTACACCCCAAACACGGTACAGGAGGAAAGAACGGGTTTGGCACAGCAGCTGGAGCGTCTTTGCTTTTACCGAATAACAAGTAAAAGGTACTACAACAACTCCTGAGGAGGGAATCCCTTTGATCTAGATACTGAAATGATCAAGAAGTGTTAACCTTATACACTTCAATTTTTCAATGACTCTTTACTTCACATTAATCTTTTCTTTGGGCAGTAAAGTTATGTGAAAGTCAACTTGGCTTAAGAGGCCCTAACGCTAAGGGTTAGTCAGACAAGCTTATTGAAGATTCATTAAATAAAAGGAACAGAGGGCGGGTGATTGAAGTTGGTGGCTGGTTCAGAGGAGCATCCTGCACTCTTCGTCTCTATGTGACAGCAACAGGAATGTTGAGAACTCAGCTGCTATAGTTTGTTGGCTAATAAGACGCATCATGTAGTATTAATCAAACAGTCTTTTTTTTTTTTTAATGACAAAAGACCCAAACTAACAGCTGTATCCTAGCTCGTTCTATTTGTAAGGTTTTTAATAAAATTTCCAAGACAGTAAGTAAAAAAAGGACAGGAACACCTTTGTCACAAGCCACTAGATAAACCACACATGCACACTAATTAACAATGCAAGTGGGTAAATGATCTCACACAGAGTGAGAGGAACCAAAAGAGGGTCAGACAAAATGTGCCTCAGTGCTCACACCCAGTGGTTGGACTTCCTGAGAGGGCTGCTGTTGGGTTTTGTCCCCGTCTGGCCATTCATGGCTTGGGGATGAGAGGAAGAGAGCCAGTGTAACTGCATGAACTGTGCGTGTGTGTGAGTTTGAGTGGTGAGAATCGGATGAGGAGGAGGAGGTGGGGGTAGGCGGAGGTTGAGGATTAGGGAATTAGAACTCCAAAGCGTGGGAGGAGGGGGTAGGGGGGCTTCGCCTTTTGTTGGTTTTTCCTCAGCCGCCCCCGCCATCCCTTCGGCCCTTTTCTGCCGGGTTCTGCCTGTAGGCTGCAGCTGCGGCCTGCCACCCTGTGCCCTGCATCTCAATGAGCCACAGACTGCCTGCTCTAAAAGAGTGGTGGCTCCCTGATGCAAGGGTCAACACTGAGCCCAGCAACCACAAACTCCACCCCCAAGACACCCTGCTTTAAGCTGAGCTTCTCATGCCTACCGAACACCCATCTACATATTTACCCGCCAGCAACCATATAAGGCAGCACCGGGCTCATATGCCATCTTAAACTATCCTGGAGTACGGACTCCTTTTCTTTACTACTCTTTATGCCTTCCTGACCCCCCATCCCCCTCCCTCGCCCATACTCCCTTTTGTTGGCCTCATTCTCTCCCATGCAGCTGGATTTTTTTTGGGGGGGTGGGGTGCGCACCATTGCCAGGGCTTTGGCAGCAGCATCAACAGGTTCCGTTGAAGGGCCACCCCAACCCCAAATCTAGCCCTCTGTCTCTTCCCCTTCTCCCCTTTTTTCCTCTCTGTCACTAGGGTTGCTACTGCTACCCTAAAAAGAAAAAAAAAGCAAGGGGGTGCGATGGAGGCTGCCCCGCTTTCTCACGCTCGTAAGAAAGCCCTCACTTCTTCTCTGTGGTGAGTGACACCTGCTGATTACCATAGAGACACTGTGGGAAGTTCCCCCCTGCCACACTGGGCTGAGATTTGCGCCCTCTCCCTGGGTAAACAAGCAATCCATGGATTAGTTAACTGGGTTACTGCATGGCAAACAAATAAACACACATTATTTAGAACAAATTGGTGCCAATGAACTCTCAATGACCAGTAAAATTTAGCACCTTTAAACAAGCAACGATTACTCTCCAGATCCCCCCCCCCCCGCT
>VUQR01010206.1:0-18230 GCA_015108515.1 Hemichromis elongatus | reverse complement strand
ACAGGTACACTCCAGCTGTTGATATTTTTCAGGGGCACTAGTGGTAAATTGTTCTGGATGCAAATAAATATAAATATAAATATGCTCAGAGTAACAGAAAATGTCAATATCATGGATGCAACACATATCTGAGTCCCCAGACAGCTAAGAATCCCTTTCATTTCACCGTCTCTCTAACCCACCCTAAACTGAACAGAGGTGCCAGTGATTTGATTGATGTCAAAGACTTTGAGCTTTTCGCTGGTCCATAGCCGCTTCCGCCATGGGTCTGAGTTGTCAGCAGGGTCATTATCCTAGCAACAGAGTGGGAAGCGTGTGCTGAGGGTGGGGGAGGACTGAAAAGGGGATGAGCTTGCGAGGATAAGGGAGAAAGGGGGACAATAAAAGACAGAGGGGAAAAAAAAAAAAGAATGTGCAAGTAAGAATGAAAGAGAACAAGCAGAAAGAGAGAGATGAGGACAGTGAGGAAATGACACAGACAGAAAGAGTACACAGCAACAGTAACAGAGGCTGAAAGCGCTGCTGAGTACCACAGTTGTGGCGAGCAGGCGGGCTCTGCACAGCAAAGTAAGCACACAGCGGGCTTGCTGCGAGAGGAGGCGAATGGTGGAGGTGCCACCTCCCTCAGCCTCCTGGTCCCCCCCCCCCCACCATTCCAGCCAGCCTGCCTGCCGACAGCTGCACCCCAGTAATTTACTTCTCTCCACCACATTTAGCAGGAAGACTGCTTCCCATTACCCGGAGCAGGGGGTCCACGCTGACGGCCAGACACCCGGCCAGAGCAATGGCTTCCTGGTGTGACACCCTCTGCTGCTGGACCCTGCCTACGGGGGGGGGCACTCAGATCTGTCTGCCACTTCAACTTTCACTACTGGTGTTCATTTGGGTGTTTCCCCAACAAAGTTCAGGCTGACTATTGTAAACTTATTGGAAAAATATTTTTAGAAAGACAGGGTATACACCATTACTTTCAGTCAAACTACTGAATTACCCACTGACAGAGGGTCAGCTGTGGCTCAGGAGGTAGAGCAGGTTGTCTACTAATTGGAAGGTCAGTGGTTTGATCCCCAGCTCTTCCAGTTCACAATCTGAGGTGTCCTCAGGCAAAATACGGAGCTCCAAATTGCTCTGGATGTGTCTGTGCCTGATCGAAAGCGCTTAAAGGAATAGAATAAAGTGCTGTGGGAATGTGCATAAAAGGCTTGTAGCAGAAAGTGTTACGTGCTCAAGTAGAGTTGCAAAGTGCTATATAAGTAGCAGTCCAGTTAGAGACAGTGTTCTTCCATATTTGATTATCTCCTCTCTGGAAAATCCCTTTTACCCATTACTTAACTTCTGTGCTAGGTATTTAATGTTAAAAATGTTTATGTATGTATTCACTTGTCAGCTGTTGACAGGTGAAGTCAATATCTCATTACAAAGTTATTCCCCAGTGAAACTTAAGATCCGACAAAAAACTGTGTGTTCAACAAGCCCGAGCCCCAGAACCCCCCCTGAGGCCATTACTTGGCATATAAGATTATGGCTGAACAGTGCACGATGTACCAATAATAACACAGTTAACTACACTACCAGAACTAAGCTGGTAAAACATTGCATATTTGCAAAGGAGTTAATTTAGCATCACAAGTTTTATTGTTTTTTTTTCTTAAATCATTTTTGTTTATATTTAATCTTCACAATATATGGGCAAATTTGCAGAACTATACCTGACACTGTTGCTGTACTTATGTACTCATGTTCATGTGACTGTGTATTTGTAGCAGTATGCAATCCTTGACACCCATAATGAGGGTAGACCAGGCAAGGCCAGCAGCAGATTTGGCAGCAACTTAAAGTCCTAAAATCCTGAGACAGTCAGCAATGCAGTATCATGAGACATTCTTAATCAGGTGGGTCTGCTCCCTTGAAGAGTATTGAGCTTTGCAGGAAACACTGCATTCCCTTACTAAGATCTTACAGAACAAGCTAATATAAATGTGGGAAACGCTGGCTGAATTCATGTTCTGCTCACCAGATGCAGAAGGTACAAACATTCAAAAGAATGGAGGAAAAAAATAAAATAAAATAAAAATATCTACAGTTACCGTGTGTAGAGTTTCATAACCCCCACCACTGCTCACTCCACATTCTGTGTCTCATGCACTTTCCTGGACCACCAACAAGGTCTCGCATGGACGAGCAGCTCCTGGGTGTCCTTCAGCCGCATGACCAGCAAAAGAGCCAATCAGCTGATGAGGTCCAAACCAAACCACGAGAGACTCTCTGTGGCACGTCGCACACAACATCAACCAGCTCTCCCCAGGCCGACTGGGTCACTGAGCAATGTTCTGGGAACATCACAAAGACGCTGCTCAACTTCTGTCCCTCTCCATTTTGCCCCACCCCCCCCACCACAAAAATCATCCCTTCCTCACCATCTCTACTGCTGTGCTCTCTGCTTTCCCCTCCTTCCCTCACTCCTCCCCTCCTCTCACGGGTTGGAGCCAGCTGAGCGTGCTACCCAAATCCAACAGTTGTTGTGGCCTTCGTTAGCCTAACGAGGGGGCCGGCTCTTTATACTTGTCAGGGAGCAAATGAGTCAAACAAACAAGAGCCAGGGAAGAAGGGAGGACAAGCAAGCGCTGTTCTGTTGAGCTTGACTGGGTTTTTGGCCACAGCACTTCCCTGGAAACTAGGGAACCCACAATCTGCCTCTTTGATGTCAGATGATGCTCTGGCTTTGATGGAAACTTTGGAAAAACACTTGCAAAGAGAAATAACATGTCGTTTGGTCTCTGTGGCCACTAGAGGCCGTAGGCACATTCAAAGTGTGTGGGTGCACTCCATGAAGGATCTAAAAAGGAAGTACCATTTGGGGACACATAACAACTGGTTATGATAGTAACGACAAAGTTACAGTGTTTGTGCAGGCCTGTACTTGCTATGTGGTCTGTGCATAAGGGCACCGGGTAATGTCCTGCTGGCAGTGTCAAAATAAATATGCTTCACTCTGTCTATTAAATTACTCGCATTTGCATATGCATGTCTAAATGCACACACACACACACGCTCCATCCTACTCAGCTGCTTTGTCTCACATTCCAAAACTGTCCTTCCAAAACAGATAACAATCCCGTCAACACATCCCGATGGGTGTCCACAATCCAGATGCATTAGTGCAGCACAAGGCTTAAGAAGAAACTATGAAGGTGTGCCCTTCAGAATTAGATCATTTCACAGAGCGCAGCCTGTCTGGAACAACCGTACAGAGCAACCCAAGGCTGGGAATCTGGATTTTTAATGACAGATTAGCTCTACTGAGGATGGGGGGGTTACAAGGTGCAGAGGCACAATCGCTTGCTTTACTTTCTCTCAGGCGTCTTTACTCAGTCTGCACGTGCATGCTGAAGATGACTAATCAGAAAGGAATCAAAGAGCCTGCTTGCCAGAGCTGCTATGCTTTGTGCCTGCAACTGGCCCACCGTGAAATTCAATCATCATGTGGAGCCAATAAATGGGCACTGCTAGAAGAGGAGGTTACTCAAACTGTACCTGCTTTTGTAAGAAAGTAGCGCAGTGCAAGACCAGGTCCATGAAACAGACAGAAATACGAAGAAAAAAAAAAAGTGTTGATGGAAATATGAAGGTCAATCTGTTGTAAAACATCAAATTGGTGTTTTGAAAGCACACATGGGAGTAATGAGCATGGTGAACACACTCAGAGGTGGTACAAGCCATTTATTATAACGCCCACATGGAGATTTGAGTCACTTGGGTGGCGCCACCACACAAGCTGCACTCAAGGTGCGGGAAGATGGGAAGATGTTAGTCGAGCACAGGCTGCCTGGCTGACCGAGGTGACGGACAGAAAGACGGGGCTACTTGCAGGTTCACCTTCTGTGCACTGGCTTTGGGGCAAAGATTGCATGACAGTGACGTGACACTAAAAGTCTTCCTGTCAAGGAGTCAGGCGGATGCCCTCCATTGAAAAACAGAGGCTCGGTGACATTTCACAGGGCACAGCTGCTTGGCTACGACAGCATGCCAACTTACTATTTCTGAAGGGTTGTTTGTTTAGTGTTCATGTCAAAAATTGTGTAGGGGGTAGGTTAGGATGGCAGTGTAAATATGTGCACACTACTGTCACACAACCTGACTGTTTTCTCACTGGTCACTATTTTACTATTCTTATAGTTATACTTTACACAGGCTGCCTGTTATGTTTCACTCTTATCTGTACTTGTGAAGGTGTGGAAAGATGGACGTGTGCCAGATTTTAATAGGACAACAAACACAAGTATTTCACAGTGTGTACAAATTTACAGACCATCTTAAAAAGGGATAATGAGTTATTTACTTATACCAGGGAAGATGTTCTCTCTAAAGAAAGGACATTCTGGTTTTTTGCCCAAACAGACCAAATCAAAAAAGTAGTGCAATTTACTTCTGTAGATTTTATTTTAGTACCATGGGCTCAAATAAATCAAATGTGTATTTGTGAACTGAGTTTTGTAACCTTTAAACCAAAATATGTGAAAATTGTATGTTCGTGCATCTACAGATGAGAAATTGTGTGTGTGTGTAAAAAAGACTTGTTTGTAAAAAATATTTACACAAGTTACACATTTTAAACTTGCACTTACAAATTTTGACCCGATTTTTCTTCCTTTCAGCAGATTGTTAAATTTGTGATTTCTGATTAACCAATCCAATCAGAGAACAGATGGGTTGGGCTGTTGGAGGGGTGCTTTACGGAGCTTCCCATACGGGTCATAAAAGCTAGGTTCCCTAACTTTCGGTAGCTGTTTAAAGGATAAAGTTGTGGAATATCAGTGGTTAGAAATATTATTATTACTTTAGAGTTAGTTTAACACAAAGTCAGTGCTGACACGGGACCACTGCTGTGAGTCACAGTGCGCAGCATAAAGGCCCTTTCACAGCGGACACAGCATGCGCTACTAATGCTAACTGCTAACTAAGAGCAAAGCATGCAGAATTTCCTTGTACTTGCAAAACCCCTTTGCGTTTTGCAACAGCTATACGTGTACTAGATGTGCCTGCTCCTTGTCGTTGCTGTCTCTGACTTTGTCCTTTACAAGAGTTTGTGTTTTTTTTATCTTCAATTGTTCAACAAAAACAGGTACCGCCAATTCATAACGAAGAAAGCTTTGTAACTATCCCTACTAGTGAAGACTAGTGTCATTTCCACAACACTGGGACGATGGGCGATATATTCGCGCATGCGTAGACTTTTTATTGGGCGGCTCAGTGTAAGACTCCTCCAAATGCATCCTCTTTCCCCAGATTTGAAGGATGGGTCGGGTGCATCCTTTGTGGCCCACCATATCCCAGAATTCATAGCGCGGCCTAGCCAATTCCAGTTTCCAACAATGGCGGTAGCTACTTAGTTTTAATATTGCTCTTATTACTCTTTCTGGGTTACAAAATACACTTTTAAGATATTTTCAGGCGAGGATGTAGCTGTGCAAACTTCAAATATCTGCTCGATTTTTTTAAGCCATCACATATTTGTAAACATGCTCCGATGTTTTCGGAGATGTCCGTTACCCACCAGCTCGATAGCTAGCCGGGGGGTTCAAGGCCCACTAGAGCTGGCGAGAACAGCAAACTCCCGGCACATCGTTTTCAAACCCCCCGCGGTCTTTAGCTACTCAGGTTAAACATGATATACAAGTCACTTAGATAACTTAAAGATGTTGTTTGGCTTTTTCAGATGTATAGTGCGAGCAAAGGACTCAAACACGACTAACTTGCATGAGCATGTACGTTTCCACCACCCGAATGTTTTTTCTGACCTTTCTTTCTTTCTGTAATGAAGAAATGAATCTCTGCATTTGGGCGAACTCTGAGGAGGGTGCATTTGCTCGCAGATAAAAGGGGGTGCTGTTAAAACAGCGTTATTATTACAACCCTACAATACATTAAACAGAAGACCAGAGGTGCATGAGCTCGTCGTATGGGGTATACTGAGCTGACCCAGCAAACTAAACCAGAACCCTGCTATGTGCTTAGCCCAAGTTTTGAAAACTGGGATTGTGGCCTAACACAATGCAGGAACTCTTATAGTGACATATCACTTTATCCAATAATTGCAAGTCTTGGTGATCTCTCTTCCAGAAAAATCCTTTTATTTCTGGGCCCAGGAGATTTCAGTGGTTTCTTATCCTATTTTGCCCCTGGTGGTGCAGGCACTGGTGAAGTGGGCTCTGCCTTCTGCTGTGGCTGCACATAAAGCTGCTTAAAGCCAGCAGGTATGTGAGGAATGCCTCTTCGTCCAAACAACAGGACTCACGCCCGACACTGAGCCATGCCACGCCACACAGCACTGTCAAAGCAGCTCCATGGGGCCCGTTGGGGATTCTGCAACTGGATGCCTCTTTATATTACATCTGGCATACCACTTCCTTTTCAATGCCTTTAAAAATTAATCAACTAATTGGCAATTAGTCTATATTGTTGTTGTTCATAACTTCTGCAGCATTTAGAGGGGAAAAAAAAAAGATTTGCTGGATCTACCAAAAAGTTGAGGCAATTTGTATAATGAATCCGTTTTTTATACCAAGTACAGTACTAGTGTTACATAAATACTCTCACGAACCAATTTGTTTTCTGAAATGTATCAACAAACAAGTTTGAAATCTTTGACATGTACTAGGTTCTTTACATATTCTGTGCTGCACAGTATAGTTTTGTTACACCTTGACTGAATGGTAATAATGCATCCAAAAACCTCAGCACACGTCAAATGTTAACTGGATTAGCATTTAAACAGCTATCAAAAATAAACAAATAAAAATAATATCAAACTTCATGGCACAAATTGTAAATTTACCTCTTTTGTGCAGCCATCCCTCCTTGACGATCACCACACTGGTCATGTTGGTGGCCAGGATGGAGGATCCAGGTTTCTCTCAGGGAGAGACAACTTTCGGTCCAAGGTTTGCTTCACTCAGCCCTGCGCAGGAGCCTGGAGACGGGGTCCTGGAGTTTGCAGCCGTCTTCTCAATAATGGTTACCTATTAGTTTAAGAAAAGTAAAAATTAGCTGTTAAGGTGAACAATTTTTTCCACTTGTCTGATTATTAACCCTCAGGTCAACGGGGTCGAGGGGAGGCAAGAAAACCGAGAAGAGCCTCGTGCTTTACGGCCCGTTCGGTGAGGGAAGGGTACAACTACAGCGCAAGTGGAACCTGCAACATGTCAAGGTTCAAATATCTGTGTGAAGCTGTGGTTTTTGGCAATCAAAACTAAAGTCTCCCGTATTGGAAAATTCCATGCTGTTCATTATTGAGGCAGCCGTTCTTGATAGACTGGGAGTTTTTTTATTTCTCCCCCTACTCATGAACAGAGCAGCAGTTAGAAAATAATTATATCAAATAATTCTCAAACAGGATATCCATATAATACATTTTCAAACTTAATAGCTGTTTAAAATGTTCCTAAATCTCAGTTTTACTAAGAAGAACAAGTTACTCGGGTTCTACTCTGTGCACAGATGGCATCAAAGTTTAAATCTTAAAAGATCTACTCAAGTTTATTGATGCAACTTATGCTTTTGTTTGCTACATACTAGGCCCGAGGCCCTGTGCTGCAAAGCAGGATTAGGGGCATAATGTAGTCACTTCAGGATTGACCCAGGGTTTTTACTGTTTCTAAGGTGGCTCACTTCCCCATGGTAACACATGGTGCAGACCTAATCTGATCCACAGCAGGTTATGTTTGACTGTGTGACATAACATGTAGAAAATCACCAGCTACAGAACAATCAAATTCTCTGGAAAAATATGGTCACCTTTCCAAGAAGATCCCTTGGGCCTCTGTCAGCAGGGTCTAAATTTGATAAAGACTGACTTAAGTGTTTGCGTTTCCCTGCTGAGCGTCAATAAGAAGTATAAATTCTGGGAAGCAGCTTTATTTCTTGCCCCCCCCCCCCAGTTCAGTGAAAGCCATTGAAAATTATTTTATTGTTCTCCGAGCCTTAATATAGTCATATGATCTCAAGAAAGGGCACCCAAGCCTTACACCGACAAGGTCAGACCGTTAAACACAGCAGGGCTGCAGCTGAAAGAACATAAGGTTAAATGAGACTACCTTACACACCTCTGAATAACAATTGTAATTATATACCAGATCCTTCTGTGTCTTAATGATAGAGCTGAAATACTGGTGAGTCTACCAACTTACACAGTTGGCATTTTTGACAGCCTGCTGTCTTGGACTCAAAGACAAAATAAGGACAACGGCAGATGTGGCAGACCTAAAACATCTATTTAGCAGTAAATCCAGCTAAGATCTAACACAGGACCAAGAGCTGCAAAAAATTCAAATGCAAAAGATTCTGAACTAATTCAAATAAAGGAATCACATTGGTATTCATCTTTCCCACAACTCGAAATTTTAAAAAAAGTAGAGGCGCACCAACCTAATGGCTCCGTGGTGTAGACGTTTACACGCTTGCTTGGCAAGTTCAAGGTTGCTGGTTTGACTCCAACAGGACATACAAATCCCCTTTGAGGTTGTGTCAAGACAAATGTGTGGTGTAAAAACCATACCGAGCCAAACATTCATAGATGCCCACTGTGGTGATCCCTGTGACAAGGGCCAATCATTGACATTCACCTCACTGATTGCTGTGAGACAATCAGCCAATAAGCCGATACTCAGATTTTGTGCAGATTTTACATATACTCCAGCTACCTCCCAAAGTCCAAAGACATGCATGTTAGGTTAAGTGGATTCTAAATTAGCATCCATTATATTAACATAAATTAATCACTGCGATCAACAATTTAGTAAATGTAATTTCCTTGCAATACTTTACACTGAGAGTCTTTGTAAAAATAAATCAATAAATTAAAAAAAAAAAAAAAGGATCCCACACCTATGTGGTTGGATGGAATTAACCAACGAGGAAGTGTTTTGCTTAAAAACAAAAAACACGTGCTATAAAACACATCTCATTTCAAATATATTACAAGACAAAAAAAGAAAAAAGAATTCCTAGTAAAAAGCTTCCTAGGAAATCCTAGTACAACTAGATTCGTTAATAGTGTAACGATAACATTGATTATGTGATTTTATTTGTAAAAGAGTACAGTTACAGGGCAGCATCACATGATGGTGGTCATGTGATGCTGTCAAAACTCCTCAACAGTTACAGTGCAGCTCCTACCAGACCTCGAGGTGAGACTGTTTTGACAACAGAAAAAAAAGAAAAGAAAAAAGAATAAACTATGAGGTCAAGGTGTGCGTCTTATAGTGAAGATTAAGACATTCACACAGTTAAGCACCTTTAAATAAAAGCATAGCCTGCGGTACAAGAATGATCAAAATGTTACTTGGTCTTGATAGGTCAAAATACCAGAAATGGCCATAACACATAGTGGGATACATAGTGAACACATGTAAGGGCGCATAGAAAGAAGTATGACTAAAGAGCAGACGGTAAACCCAACGAAAAACCCAAATTTGGGATAAAGATCAAGCTTAAGCAGTAACTGCAATAGCTCACTCTTTAAAGCAGAAGCCAAATAAGCCAGTAAAAACTGTACTAACAGTCTTCCAAAAACTGTCAAGACTACCATTAGACTTCAAACCTGTAGGCTATCATAACCAAAGCACTTGACCCTTTCCTTCATTCACTACTTCTTCATGATATAAAGATAGCTTTGAATAAAGGGAAGCAGCCAAAAGATGATCAATTGCATTGCTTGTTCACATAAATGTCACATACTGCGCCAGGCGATCCCTCACCATTGGCTAAAATCAATTTGCCTGCTGCTCCATCAGAGCCGGGCCATCAAAAGAGAGCTCTGTTTGAATGGCCTCATCCAGCTTACTGGTGGGGACAACAACAGGAAGTGAATGTGACTATTGACAGACAACGAGTCATATCAGTACAGCCTCAGGCTCGAATACACCAGGCAGCGCGTATGCAATCAGCACCTTTTACTGCCACTCTACTCCCCTCCATCAATGAGCAAAAGTAAGTTTATGAAGCCAAAGTTTATTTTTGCTCAGTGTTTTTGTTTATTGCTCTTGGGGTTGTGGTGCTTGTGTCACACAGCCGATGCTGGAAGGATCCTGGAGAGGGATTTGAGAAAAGAAAAAAAAAAAAAAGCACACAGAGTGCAATTCAAAGTAAGGATCACAAAAACCCTTGGATCCCATCGGCATCTTAGTGTGGACTCTGTGACACAAGCACGCACACATTATATACACCTCACAAACAAACTTGAGCGCACACACGCCACAGCCAAAAAAGCAACACATGCACAAGACCGGCTCTGGAGCCACAACAGAGCGCTGCTGTTTTAATGGGAGCGACCTGTTGCTACTGCGGCCTGTGTGGAAAAAGCTGGGCCGCTGCCAGCGCTGCAGCCAGCAGCCACTGAATGAACCCAGTACCCTGACAGCAGGTCACATGGTCCTCAGGCCTCTGGGCCACCGCCTGCCTGCCTGCCCTGATGTCAGGGCGGCTTTCAATCATTCATCTTTCTGGCTCCAGCACTGGGGGCCACCCCATTCAATGCAAATCAGTGTCATGAAGCAAAAGTTGCCACACACCGAGCTTGGGACTATCCTCGCTGGCCCAGTGACATGTGTTTATAGCAGGAAGCAGAAAAAAAAAAATTAAAAAAAATCAGGTCGACATCACCACGCTACTTCCTTCATCACAGATTAATAGATACCCTTTTTGCTTCAGTTTCTGCTCGGTTAACAGAAAAACTACCATGTGGTTTCTAGTTCCAAAAGTAGAACCTTGCCCTCAAAGTATTTAAAAACACAAGAAATGACATCACGCTCACCTGTTGCTGAAAAACAAGCCGCCAAAGCAACACTTTAGTTAGAGCTCAAATGCCACAGTGGAACCAGTACTACGGTGATCTACTACGCTACCAAGTTCCTCTTTCAAGTTCCCTGAAAGCACACCATTATTGATAAGAATATTGCGGGCAGCTTTAACTGAACACAAAACCACAGTGACTGCAACCTTGAAAGGCTAGCAGCGTCGTCGCTTTAATCCTGCGATGACACGAACGCCAACCACTTTATGACTCATGTTAATGTAATCATATTCGGGCTGTTCAGACAAGCTGTAAAAGCAAAACAATGCCTAATTTATTCAAATCACCACACACACATCAAACCTCATGCGAATCATTTTAGGATGGCTGGAAAGTTAAAACAGAAAAGCATAAGGTAAAAAAAAAATTTTAAAAAATTTTGTTTTCAGTTTTTGTGATACAGATGGAGAAGAGTGCCGTCTGGGACACCGGTATGAGAACCATCTCTTTCTCAGTCTCAATGCATCCAGACTCTGATGATGCATCCAGGCCCCTGGCTGCCTGTTTTGCAGGGACAAAATTTCAAACAACATTCCTCAGATTCTGCATGCAACTGGTGGCAGATTTGCGTCAACCGAGCTGCTGCGAGGGGATTGGGTGGGAGGTGGCTGGGTTTTTCTTTTTCTAAACAGAACAACCAGAGCCAAGCAGACTCTGGCTGCATCATTGCGCCAGCTTGTTGCGTCTTCCCCAGGTCACATGCCAAATCCCCTTGCGTACACACACACTGGACAGACGTAGTCTCATGACCGATAAAATTTTTTTTTTTTTTTGACTCTGAAGGCATGGTGGGTACAACACACCCGGGGACAATGTTCTCTTTTTAGTACATGCATGCACCCTGGGAGAAGCAGACAGACAGTATTATTAGTAAAATAAGTGTTAAACATAATTCTAAGCTTCGTATCCTGCAAGAATCCATTTGAAATTTGAATTCCCATCAGAGATTTTTATGCCCCTGATCACTTGATAGCTCCAAAACTTGTTAAGACTACTTTAATAATAAACCTTTATAACAAAAAATAAATTATTGAGTGCATACCTACACAACTGTAATTACTGTAAGTGGGATGCTAGCAGTGAGGCCAGTGAAAACTATCAAAACACACTTATCCACAGGCATTATCCCATTTACTTTTTTGGGGGGGGCTTTAAATTACACTGTTGGACTTTTTCTTGTGTCGTCTGTGTCTAAATTGTGGACCAAAAAATAAACGCGTGGCAAAAAGTCACAACACAGACGCATAACTTTTTCTTTTTTGTAAAGCAGCACTGTTTGTGGCCACAGCAGCTTCTCGGAAGGCAGGCAGCAAAGCTAATGCTAAAGATAAGATGGCAATAAATGCCTCACTCAAACAAGTAAACAAACGCGGTGGTAGTTCACAACAATGAATGAGCTGCTCTCTCCTGTTGAGCTCATTTGTTTTCATTGCCCTCCAGGACCATAAAGCACAACGCAAAAAAAACACAAACAAAAAAAAACACAAACAACTTTCTCCCGCAAAGAGGAGAACCGTTTGAAGCGACTTGACTGCAGATATTTTGGCCCGAGGGTTGTGTCTCAAAAGTGGTCATTGTCAAAAAAAAATGAATGGTTAACATCTTAAAGAGACTCACTGCTGTTTGTGGAAAAACACCGAGCGTTCAGAATTCACTACAGGAAATTAATGAGCCGTCGACTTTTTTCGTCATAAGACAACTTTTTACGGCGAAGTGAAGTCAGGAAAGTACCTCATTTCAGGTTTGCATCTAGCGTTAGAAAGGATATGGGGCCTAGCAGGGCAGCTTGGGTGAGAATAACCGCATCCCATGTAAGTACAATGGGGACCTACCCTGTCTAGCTGTCGAACTCTTGTAGTTAACCATGCGAAGGAAACGCGGACGTTTACCTGGACAGGAATTCAACAATGTGTCCGTCTCATTATAGTGAGCTGTTTCGGCGGTGTTTTAAGTTGACGGGTCCTTCAACAATCTGGACAAAGTGCTCTCATTTACTCCGTTTCTCTTGCCTTTCTTCCACTACACCTCCCAAACGCGCTGTCTGCAATGCCTCTGTGGCAGCCGTCTCTCCCGGGTCCTAAAGCCGCCCTTAAATGAGTCACACTCACAGGAGGAGTAGTAGGCTGTCAAGCGTCCCATTGAAGAAAAAAAAAAACTGCAGTGGTGCTTCTTCTGCATGGCCTTGTTGAACTCTCTGCTCTTTTATCTGTACCGGTGGTTTCCAACATGGGTTTCGGGGACCTGCGGAGGTCCTTGTATGTTTTTCAAGGGATCTTCGCTTCAATTAAGTGTACTTAGGTAGGTTTTTTTGACTTCCTGGAACAACCACAAGGGTAATGTAGGCTACAAGACGAGGATTTCGTTTTGGTACCTGCTCTACCTGCTCTGCCATGAGCTATATTAGATTTGCTTATACTCATCAATTATCTGTAATTATGTAGTACTTTTTTTTCTTTTCGATTAAATGTTTTTTGGTCATAAAATATGCACAAACATTCCCAATGAGTCCAGATGTTGTCTTGCAAAGTCTGCTATAAGAAAAGACTAAGAAAACCAAGCTAAACTGGTTCATTTAGTGTATGTTATTATCATAAATCTAATCTAATCAGTTAAGACTGATCATTTCACATCTGCCCTGTTATTCAATATCCTTTAAAATTATATTACAATAAAATATTTTATCGTCACAAAAATCGGCTTTTAAACAAGTTAAGCTGCAGCTGTATGAGAAAGAAAAGTACAAGTTGGTCACCATGTCATTGTTTCAAGAAAGTTGTATTTGATGTGTAAACTTGTTAAAATGGAAAATAAAGTTATTATCAGTAAAATTATGTCAAAGTAAATAAAGCTTGATGCAAAATAAGGTCAACAAACCAATCAAAACCACAAAAACAGAACAAAAACAAAACAATAAGGGTTCTGCACCTTAAAACTATGTAAAGAGCTGCTTCTAAAAGGTGAAGCTCTAGTTTTGGATATGGTTCTTTCAGGCACACGTGTAGCCTTGTTTTATCTAGTAAAATCATAATCAAATCACTACTAAAAGAAGAAACCATAAGCAGGATGTACTGCTGCTCCCATTCTGTTCCACATCAGTGTTGCAGCATAAGGCTCGGGGGGTGGGCTTTTACACATTTGATCACCTGGTTCCAGTAATGTCTACCAGTACCAAAAAGCACTGGTACACGCTTTCTGTTCAAGTTGCTGTGGAAGGGCCTCTGACATTTCCAGGAAATGCCAACTAAACATGAAGTGTGAAAATGTCTCAGTCTGACACATATAAAACAAAATAACTCAAATTGGGTAAAGCGGATGTGCTGAACACAAGAATGTGTTTGCAGAAGTGTATTTAGTCTGATTTACCCCTTGCCACTGATCTATTTGTATTCATGTAGATGCTCTCTTAAATAAACTGCATACACCAGATGAAACAGCTGAACAAGAAGGTAAAAACCTTGAGGATAGTTCACGATTACACACCGCACTGTTACCTGCTGTATTAGATAAACCTTCATCTACAGCGACAGAAAACTCCGCTGGAGAGGTAGGAGTTAAACCAGTTTTGGACAGGTACAGACAGGCCAGCTCAGTCTGCTTAAAAGAAGCCTATGTATCAAATGACGCCCTCAGATGACTGGGTATACTTGATCAAAATGTTTCTGACTAGAGGTCTAAAACATTTTAGAGACCTCCCACTGTAACATTTCTATCATTTCGCTGTATACTGTGATACCCACAACCCACTTCAAGCCCATTACTGCTTACCCCCTCGTTATTTTTCTTTCCCCAATCATGGCAGTGTAGTCAACTGCCTCAAAGTTGGATCCGCATTAGAAGTGAAGTAAAATATATGTATCACTTATAAAAGCAAGAGAGTGCATGTGACAATTCCCGCAATAATGACTTCATAATATTAACAGAACAGGATAGCTGGGGAAAGCTGCCAATGTTCCCTCTGTGATGAAAAATTCATTGGCTTGTGCCCTCTATCTCTCAGCCTCCTCTGCTGTCATTTCCCCTCTTTGTCACTCACGCTGTAATGTGTTTCTCACTACTGCTACCATGCGTCAGCCTTGCCAAGCTGTTCCTGTCATACAGGCAAAGCTGACTTAGGGTATCCCATATTTTCTCCAGTTGCTATTCATTGGTGCTTTCCTCCTCCTCCTCCTCCACCACCCGCTCTCTCTGCCCTGTTGATGGGAATGCCCGCTCTGCTGTTTTGCAGGATCAAACCTAACAGTAACAAGATTAAAAAGCCAAAGTGAGTTAATAGCACCTCTCCCATCAAAGGCTCATCCGATCTCTGATCCCTGTCTACTTGCAGTATCTGTCTAGAGTACAACAAACAGTACAGCACAGAACTTAATGGCCCATTAAAGGAGAATAGATAACATGTGGTAACAACAATTAGACACAGAAGGGCAGGAGGGCCATAATAGGGAGGAGGTGATGGGTGGGGGTGGGGGGAAGCTGACCAAAACAGCATCTCCGGTCAACTGCAAAGCACTTTTGCTGTTGGTGTTACACTATTAGATTAATGTAACATTTAAAAAAAAAACGAAAGAAAAAAATCACACAACTATTGTTGTATAAATTGTGTGTAAAACATCAGCACCAGTACAGAATGGTATAAGAGATAATAAAAGTATGGGAGTGATATAGGGACACTTATTTTATTTAACCAGAGTAGCTGTTGTGATAAATCATTTCTAGAAGATACGCACAAACACAACTGTTAGGTTGATTGGCAACAGGTAAATGATATAAAATGCTGTAAAAAAAATTAGCCTCATAAAGAGTCAAACATCTGTGAAGGACTGATTTGGAAAATAGTCTGCAAGATGTATCTTCCTGTTAAAATTGAGTTTTTCCTTCCCACTGTTGCCAAGTGCTTGCTCATAGAGGGTTGTCTGATTCTTTATGGGTTTTTTCTCTATTATTGTAGGGGGTTTATCTTGAGGTGACTGTTGTTGTGATTTGGTGCTATATAAATGAAACTGAACTGAACTATTTTAAGCGAACTTGCTGTATTCAGAAATCAGAAGTTAAACTCCGATATGCAAAGAAGAAAAATCACTTATGAATGAGATAGAAAATGCTTCTTTCTTCCCTGAGCACCTTCATTATGGACTGAGGTGAAGTAAAAAACTAAATTACTGTGATTCAATAGTATTCCTTTCTTTTAGAAATAATGGAAAAGATGTCCTCCCAGCTGAGAGAGGTGTGAGAAGTGAATTTGTGCAAGCTAACAGCTAACTTTCACATCTTCGACATCACTGTTAATTCTGAATTACTATATATATATATACAGGTTTTTGGAACACGTGCTACCATTTATGTCTTTTTCAGGAGGACAACGCTAGACCATATTATAACATCGTGGCTCTACAGTAAAAGAGTCCAGGTGTTAAACCCGTCCGACTTAAGTCCGAATATGGAAATGTGGAACATTACGGAAGTAAAAATAACAAAGCAGAAGGACCCGAATGGCTAAAGAGATGAAATCTTATATCAAACAAGCTTACAAAACAGCAGTAATTGGTCTCTCTGGTTTCACAACACACCAGTGGCAAACATCCTCCTATCCAAAGATTTTTTGACATGAGCATATATTTTTCAAATAAACAAAAGAAAACAATAACATCGCAGCTTTTTGAATTTGTTGCTGTTGTGCTGTTATAAATTAAAATCAAAGTTTTGCCAAGCTCTGTTTTGAATTCCCTGTCAGTTACGTAAAAGATGCACCTGTTTAAAAAAAAATGGAAAGGTAATTTGATTAAATCTGCATCGCTAGTAAGAGTGGAATAACATCCCCAATCTCCCCAATATTAAAGCCCTTTTAAAAGAACATGAACTTTAGTGCCCTTATGCGTGGAGATTCATTATAAACACCCTCAAATAGACATCACCAGCACAGCTTAAACCCACAACTATGATCAGACTCTGGTCCAGCGGGGAGAGTGATGTGGTTCAACTGTGGCTGGATGGCTGGCTGGTTGGCCGGTCAGGCTACACTGGAATGCGGGGTCTTTTGTTTGTCTGAGAGAGGAGTGGGTCAGGGATAGAATGCCATTGATGATTGCAGAGAAGAAGAATGAACCTCCAGGAAGTGTTCTCTCTCTCTCTCTCCCAACTCCCCCGCTCTCATTCTCTCTGTCTCTCTTTCTCTCTCTTTTTTTTTCTTCTGTGTGTGAGAACCTTCACCGTGCCGAGCCTCTCTCTGCTGAGGCCACAGTCCCCAGGCACAACCACTGCTTTGTCTTGCCCTGTGAACACACACACATACCCCTCCTCTACTGGGTGCCTACATTTGCCAGGGCCAGGGAAACACAGGGCCACTCCTCCTTATTTTATCCACACCACTGCTCCTGCTTGGATGGAGTGTTTCTGTGGACATCAGTGCTTGAGTGGTAAATTGTTTTATGTATGTACCACACATCTGACTAAACATTTAGTTTGCTGGGTATTCAGCTATAAATGAGAAATCATCCATTCTCTTGGCCTCTTTTTTAGAAGGCGTGACAGCATTTCCCTTTACAATTATATGGAGATGACCTCGGTGCAGATATCCTCCTGTTCTACCAGTAACAGCTAAACTAAAAATGGAATAAAGCAGTAAGTGGATAAGAATCTAGCAAGTGGCCCATTCCGACCAGTGGCTGCCACCTCCTGTCACATTGCTCATTCCCCTCTGTGTCAGAAGGCCTGTGAGGAGCTGCAAATGGTCCTTTCAAAACGCACGACAGCTGGAACACAGGGCAAAGGTGACCGAAGCAGTTGGGGGAGTTGAGGGACAGGATTTTTTTTTGAGGGGGGGTCGGCACGGGATAAGCAGCTGCAGCAGCGAGCCTGTTCCTCTACCGTGCCACCATCTGTAATGATTAAAAGTATCTGAAATAGACAACAAATTTTTGTCTATTTTTTTTTGTAAACAAACAAAGTCCAAATGTGTGTGTGTGTGTGTATACATATATATATATATATATATATATATATATATATATATATATATATATATATATATATATATATATATATATATATATATATGTGTGTGTATATATATATATGTATATATGTGTATATATATGTGTATATATATACATACATATATATACATATATATGTATGTATATATATGTATATATATACACATATATATACATATGTGTGTATATATACATATGTATATATATGTATATATATCTATATATATATACATATATATGTGTATATATATATGTATATATATGTGTATATATATACATATATATATATATATATGTATATATATACATATATATATATATATATGTATATATATATATATATATATACATATATATACATATGTATATATACACACATATGTATATATATG
>VUQR01010203.1:23660-42430 GCA_015108515.1 Hemichromis elongatus | reverse complement strand
CCTACGGAAACCAAGATTTCTGGGCCCTCTGCATTTTTCACAGATAAAATTTAACCCAATAAACATACCCTGTATGATGCGACATGCCTGCATTTGTCACTGTCTGAGCTGCATCATAGCAAGAGAAGCTATGCTAGCGTCTCTAGCTTGGACGGACGGGTGGAGCAAACCATTGTGAAAGGAAGGGTAGTGTCATAAACAGTACATTATTATAATACATTATTTTTTAAATATTATTAAATATATGATCAAAATAGACTAAATACACTATGTGTAGGAGGGGCCCTAGCACATTTAATGTATATATTAAAAAGAGATAAGAAATAAGAAAAAAAAGGGATCTGGTCTTCTGGGCCCTTTCTCAGCCTGGGCCCTTAAAATCGTCCTAACCTTCCACCCCTTTACGGCGCCCCTGACAGTATCTGTAGGTGAATGTGAGAGTTTCCTTTGCCATATGGCAAAGGAAACAAGTGACTTCATCAGACTTCAGTTTGAAGAAGTCCCTTGGATGAAATGTCAAACATCCAGATAAACTGAATCAACTTTTTGGGATTTGGACGAGTGAGCATTCATCCAAGACAGTTTAAACTGGTTTTAGGACGGCATCAATTTGGCAATGATGGATGCCACAAACAATAACACATTTTCTGTTGAAAGTATTTGTTAGGAGGCATTCCTGGTATTATTTTTCAAAACCTTGTTTCAGTTTGTGCGTCACAGATCTCACCAAGTCTCAACATGACACGTGAGGTTCCCTTGATAGTAAGGTAATAGGTGAGCACGTATCTGAATGTTAGTTACCCTCAGGATCCAGTAGCCTCTCTATCCCCAGGTGTTGCTCTGCCTTACTAAAGGCATGTTCCAGTCGGTCGACTGCCGCGCTCTTCTTCTCCACAGAGCTCCAATCAAAAAGTTCAGGCCTGGCAAGACAAAAGATAAAATGATGGGTATCATACACACCTTCTATCAATATAAAAATGTACATTTCAAATAGGGAGGAACATCCTCAGTATTTTGTAGTGCTTTAAGAAAATTAATTATAACGTTTTAAGGGGAAACAAATATCCTACAGTGTATGCAGCTGTCTATGCTATTAAGTTCATGGTGATGGCTTTTGTTTCTTACTCTGCATTCTTGTAAGAACAAGTAGATGATTTATTCCATCGAATTATATACTTATTTAGATTTAAACTCATTTATCATTCATCAATCATTCATTCATGTTAGAAATATTAAAATTTTTACAGTAAAAGCGTAGTCCTAGTAAATATCAATATTGTACATGTGTAATGATGGAAAGAAAATGAGAAGCACTGCACTGCAGGGTCCTTTCAGTAATTTAATGATAATTTATACTGACTAACCTGATGAAACTTAATCAGCTTCTCATCTGCGTCATATTAATAGCAATAACTTTATCAGATGCACGTCTTCCTGTTATTAATCTACACCATCCTGGTTTATTCAGGATGTGTCTATCAGCTAGTTTTCTGATTGGGCAGCAAAGCACACTCTATTCGCAGTGATTGCCAAAGTGTAGGCTGTAAACAGAAATGTAGTTTGAATTTACTCACTAGTATGTACAGTTGTACATATTTATCACTTGCTCTTGTGTTCTTGTGTTCTCTCGCATGATTTACCATTGGGTGGATCCCATGATACTTCCGGTTTTTAACTGGGATGCAACACTTTTGACTTTGGGAATGGCTGCATTGGGAATTAATATGCAGAAAATATCTGTATCTATATTGATTCAATTTAATAAAAAAAAAATTTAAAGCACCAAGTCACAATATATATTGTATATAAAGACCCTGCAATAATACATAAAACTCCCAACAATCAAACAACCCCCTTTGAGCAAACACTTGTGACAGTGACTGGTGGGGGGTTGAGGGGGAGGAAGACAGGACAAATGACTCGCTGTGGAAGAGAGCCAGAGATTAATAATAACTCATGATTAAATGCAGAGGGGTGGATAAGCACATAGTGAGTGAAGAAGAAATACTCAGTGCATTATGGGAAACCCTGAGCAGCTAAGCCTATTGCACCATCACTAAGGGAGGATCATGTGTTTCAGCCCTAACTATATGCTTTAGCAAAAAAGTTTGAAGCTTGATGTTGAAGTAAAGATAGTGTCTTTCTTCTGAAGCGAGACTGGAAGCTGGTTCCACAGAAGAGGGGCCTGAAAACCAAAGGCTATCCCTCCAATCCTACTTTTAAATACACTGGGAACAACAAGTAAGCCTGCAGTGTGAGAGTGAAGTGCTCTAATGGAGCGATAAGATACTTTGAGGTCTTTCAGATGAGATTGGGCCTGTTTGTTCAAGACCTTGTATGTGAGAAGAAGAATTTTAATTTGATTCTGGATTTAACAGCGACCCAAACATGTACACGTTTCTAAAATGAGCAACATATACATATATATAATTTTAGAGATGTTGTGCAAATAGAATAAAGCAGCCCTTCATATTTATTTAATATTCATGAAGGACCAGAAGAGGAGTCACATGCATCAAAATAGAGAATCGTTTGCTTTAAAAAATGAATTGCACAATCAAATATCCATTAGTAAATACATTTATGAATTTATTATGTAATTTATGAAATATTTTTTAATAATTTAATTATCCAATATAAATTTTTACTTATGTCTCTTTTTATTTTACATTGCAATATTAAATAATAAAAGTAAATTAACTGGTTATTAACTAAACCATAATAACTGTATCATAATAATTGTAATCATAATATTACTTCATTTAAAAGCATTGAACTGAATTTTAATGTACAGACCAGGTGAATAATAATAGTAAACTTTAGTTTTGTTACATATTCAGCATACATAAAACAGCATCACACACAATCATAGTTTAATGGATGAAATGGAGATTAATTTGGAGAAGGATGCTTTGCATGCAGAATAAAGAACTACCAGTTAGTAGATGACCCGCTCTACGTTCTGAGCTACAGCCACCCCAGACTACAAGGCTGAGGGGTACCACTGAGTGCCACCAGTATTTTTAAGCTTATAAATGCTCAGGCAACTAATTTCTTACTCTACTAACTGTGGAAAAAAAATTAGACTAACCGACTAGTCTAAATCTAAAAAACATTCAGATATTAAATTTAATTTGAGAACAATTAAGGTAAAAAGGCAAAAGTTAAAAGCAAAGTAATTTAAAAAGATGTGTCACATTCTTCAGTAATGAATCATGGCATTTAGCTGTGTGGTACCTCTCATTGACCATTTAGCACAGGTAGGCGGGGTGGTGTGTCACGGGATGCTGGCACACCGGCGGCACATCAGATATCATTTGATGGAGCGTTATTTAAGCACACCGCGACAGATGTCTGGTGTCGGGATATTGTCGCCTCCCTGAGTAGTAACATGCTTGTTAATCTTTGCGGTGTGCACTACGGCTAACCCATGTTTTGGATTCTGTCAAGGTGTCTGCTGTTCTGTATCCTTAGCCGGACTCCTCTCACGCTTTCCTGTCAGCTGCCAGAGAAGCCTGACTTCCTGGATAACTACGGTGGGCAACTTTATCTTTACCTCCACATCCCGAAGATTCACGCCCGAGTCTGTTCTGCCAGTGTGACAAGTGAGCTCCCCAACTCTCCCCCTGCTTATTGTTGTTTGCTACCGTTTGTTTGGCGTCATCCCCTCAACCTTTGTTTTCCTTTTTTCTGTAGATTCACCCTGCGTGCGCTGATTTCCCCGTTCGTTCCTAGTGTGTGCCACCCCCCTTCCCTGGTTCCCGTCCGGTCATTCATCACTATAAATAATATCTCACCCTGTGTAAATACTCTGGTCACTGTAAATAAAGAGCACCCCTTGCATTCCCTTCATCTCTTTGTGTTCTGCCATAGTCCGCTTGTTTAGCCTAACAATGATATTCCAAAACTTTGTTTGAGGAAATCTTCAATGGGATCGTCAGTAATCAGAATTTAATAACCCTGGATTAGATTCTAAGTAATGTTTTTTTTCTCTCAATGAAAAAACTATCATATTTATAGGCTAACTTTAAGTTTAACATCAAACTCGGAGGCAGATGGTTGGGTAAGAAATGCAAATCTGTCACTAGAGACCAGAGTTTAGATGCAGATTCGTGGGTCCAGGAAGGACCTGCTCCACCCATTTAGTTCTGGAAAAACTAAAATTGCTTCTGCTGTGGCAGCATTGGAATGTTAGTTTTTTACTTAGCAAGCTGTATCTTATACTTATATATATACTAGGGCTGTCAGCGTTAATCGCGTTAAAATGGCGTTAACGCAAAACCCGTGTTAACGTGGCAAATCTCCAGTAACGAGTTACCGTGGCTTTGTGTGGGGCTGGACGGCGTTAATGCGTTAATCGAGCTTCCCGCGCTAACTCGATTAATGCCATTTTAACGCAATTAACCCTGAAAATACTTTTTGAGCCTTTTTTTCACAACAGCATTAACAAACTAATCTTACATGTCTAAAATATATCTATTTAGTGCAATGACCAAACAAGACCAAAGCTTAAGCAATCCCACTGTATTTGCTCTCCTATCTACTCCTCCTTTGTTAAATGTTCATCTCAGCACACTCAAACACACACACCTACCTGTGGCTATGGATGAGGGCATTGAAAGCCAGTCCATCATTCCAGCTACTGGAGAAGTTAACCACATTGACCTGAGGAAAGAGAGAATGGATATTGAAGGATCAACCTGAGAATGCAGTACGACACTTAAGAGTGGAAATACTGTCATCCCAATACTGGTTTACATTTTCATAGATAGAAAGACATCTTTTCACTCTCAATTTCAGTGGATGAATCAAAATTTTAATACATGAAATCATTGTCCATTAGGGCAAAAAAGGCTTTAAAATGCAACATATAGCTAAAAAAAATACTAAGAAGTCACCTTAGAGACAGTGGCTATTCCTGTCAAGCACTTTGTATAACGAGGCACACATGCTCACATGTTTGCAGTGATTATGGATGAGAATCTAGAACCGGTTACCAGTAGTTCAGGGCCTTGAGGTTCCCGTTACACTTGCGCTACAAGCAGCAGATTACAGTTCAAGTGATGGAGGAGGAGGAAAATAGTGTAGCTATGGACATTATTTTGATGTCCATAACCACACAGTGATGGTAAAGTGCAAACTGTCTCCAGGAAAGAAACAGCTGCATTATGCTGTTAACACAACTTCAGCTCTTTGCAAGCACCTGCACAAACAGCATGCTTAAAACGTGTCACATGATCTGTTCTGATTGGTCTTAGATAAGCCTCAGGCCTTACACTAAATAAAATTATTCAAGTCAAATGACAGAAGCATCATTTAGAGAACATTTATTAACTGCATGGTATGAAACTGTAAATATACAAAAATATTCTATGGTGCAAATGAGTCCTACTGATACTGTTAAGAGTATTTTTAGATGTCAAGTCTCAGTCTCTTTAACTTTCATACATATAAAGCAATATGATGTCATATATATCTCAAATCTGAATCAAGAAAAAACAATTATTTGAAAGTTAATTAATTAATTAATTAATGCATACAATTACAATTATTATTTTGATCACATTTGCCATATTCTGTTGCCAAAAAATTAACAAGACAAAAATGTAACATTCTGATATTAAAGGGTCGGGGCTAGAGGTTAGGGTTATAGCTGATTATGATTTAATTTATCGATTACTCTATTATTGGCTTGGCTTAAAGCCTCCAACAACCCATACAACATTTTTAATAGCCTGTCTGGCAGCTTTGCAATGAGAATTATGATCTCAATGCACTCTTGTGCAAAACATACTTGCTTTTCCAAGACGACCTTTATAAATTCTCTAAATTGTTTGTGTTGTTATTTTTTTTAATCTGTTTATTTTCAGCATTTGTCTCATTATTATTTCAATTATTACTCACACTACATGTGCAATTTAACAATGTCAAAGCTGACATACAAAGAAAGAGAAAAACGGGATGAAAAGAAGAAACAAAGGGGGAGAAAAAAGGAGGAAATATTATAGCAGGACGGAGCAGAAGGAGGAAATGCAATCGGTTGGCAACTGTAAGGAAAACCATAAAGAAAATAAACAAAAACAAACAAGCAGCACCTGTTAGGGAAAAATAGAAACAAATTGGGAATTTATTTGAGTTCTGTGTGTGTGTGTGCACGTGTCTCTGTCTTTGTCAACAGACCTACTTCACAATTTGTCACGATCCTGGGTCATGTGACCCAGTTTTAATTTATTTTGATGTTTATGGTGTATGTTTAAGTTTATTTAAGTTATCCAAGCTCATTTCTATTATGCCTAGGTTGCCGCTATAGTCTTTTGTTTCTTAGGCTACGTTCACACTGCAGGTCTTAATGCTCAATTCCGATTTTTTGATCAAATCCGATTTTTTCTATCTGGTTGTTCACACTACAAATAAAATGTGACAGCAAACGCGCTCTAGTGTGAACGTTCACGGCCCTTAAAGCGGCCCGCATGCGCAAAAGAAGACGTTACACGCAAAGTGCTCTGTTTACGGAAGTAAAAATGGCGAACACAGCCCTGTTACAATACAACCCTAAAAGTTTAGCTTGAATAGAATTGTCTCCCCGTGTGCTAATCAAGTCCAAAACTTCAGTTTCTGTCCATTGACTCGCTCCGTCTCCAGTTTCTGACATCATGCTTTCTCGTTTGTTTTCTCCGGCGCTGATAATCGGTGTCTGTCTTGTGTCAGTGACGTAAAAGACGGATTTAATGCGACACGACCGTTCAAACAGCAGTCGCTTTCTAAAACATCGGATATGTATCGGATTCAGTACCACATACGAAAGTGACCCAGATCGGATTTGAAAATATCGGATTTGTGCTGTTCACACTGTCATACCGTGATCGGATATGGGTTGCATAGGGTCAAAAAAATTGGATTTGATGCACTTTCGCCTGCAGTGTGAACGTAGCCTTAGATCCCTTTGTGTAATCACCCCCTGTGTTTAAGGCTCCTTTGTCAGCTCATCATGTTAAGTATGCTTGTTTTAATCTGTGTGTTGTCATGTCTGCATCTCATTATGTTTCCTGTTTTATTTTGAAGAGGTCTGGTGTCCCATGTTCATTGTGTTTATTTTCACTTCCCCTGTGGCGTTTTTATGTTCAACCAGTCGGCTGTTTCCTCATGTGTTTCCACTTCCCCCGATCACCTCCTGTGTGTATTTAGTCTGCGTGTTTTCATTCATTCCTGGTCAGGTCGTCTGTGGTTTCACACCATGTTTCCATGTTTTCATGTATTCATGTCCAGGTTTGTTCATGTTCTATTTTAGTTTACCCAGTTTAAGTTCATGTGTAGTTTTGCATTGGTTTGCCTTGTCCTGCCATTTGTTTGCATATTTTATCAGCCTTATTAAGCTCGCCTTTTGTTAATTCAAGCTACATTCCCCGTTCTATTGTGTCACACTACACACAGTCTGTTTCTGCACACTGTGGCATAATGAGGGTAAGTAGACACAATAACGGTCCTCCAAGGAGCCAGAGGCAAACCCCAGGAGATCCGGGTCATCCCCAGCCCCCAAGAGTACTAAATACCTATCTTTCATACAAAGGTGAAAGGTAAATAAATTAGAAACTGCAGACTGACATTACTTCTATGTACTTGAACACTCGGTTTCAGGGTAGTAACTATGGAAGACAGCTATTCAGACATGATCCAGTGTGTCAACCTGTGGATTGAGGATAAGACTGAGTAAAGGAACATACCTGAGGATACTGGCGTGTGTTCTGACGAACCCAACTCAGCAGAATCTTCTCACTGTTAGTCTGCTGTAGGCCCTCCATCACATCTTTCATCACATCCTTAACCTGCACACGGGAATGCAAAATCAATTAAGATGCATAAACCTTTGGCACCCTACCTATAGCCCTGTAACCATAACTCTAACCACAATCACATCCTCAGCCCCAACGCTGACCCTGACCCTAACCAATACCTTTTTTGGATATTTTGGACATCGGTGGGATTTTTTGTCCAGTCACTATGCTAACATCTCATAACAATGTGATTGGGCTAGCATTATTCAGTTGATCTAGGAACAACAACAACAACAACAACAACATGAGAATATCAAATAGACCAGTGAGCAACTTTATGACAGTAGGAGACATATATAGACCCATATATATGTCGATATATAGATATATGGGTATATACTGTATATAGATATAAAAAAAAATCCCCACTCGCCCCTGCGGGCGGTCTATCCTTCAAGCTCGGGTCCTCTACCAGAGGCCTGGGAGCTTGAGGGTCCTGTGCAGTATCTTAGCTGTTCCTTCGCTCTTCTGGACAGAGATCTCTGATGTTGTTCCTGGGATCTGCTGGAGCCACTCGCCTAGCTTGGGACTCACTGCACTTAGTGCTCCGATTACCACTGGGACCACTGTTACCTTCACACTACACATCTTCTCAAATTCTGCTTTGAGCCCTTGGTACTTCTCCAGGTTCTTGTGTTCCCTCTTTCTGATGTTGCCGTCATTCGGTATCGCTACGTCTATCACTACGGCCGTCTTCTTCTGTTAGTCTACCAACACTGTGTCCGGTGGGTTAGCCACCACTATTTTGTCCGTCTGTATCTGTATCTTGGCCAGCTTATAATCCCAGCAGGGTACCTGATCATGGGCAGGGCGTAGGTGTTGGTAGCCCAGATCTTGTTCTTACCATTCAGCTGACTCCTTAGGACTTGCCTAACTCTCTGCATGTACTTCATGGTTCCCATTTGCCTGTGGGATCCACAGATAGGTCTACCAGTAGCTGTTGTTTTGATACTCAATGTACTACGGTGGTATTAAAATTCACACGAAATACAAATAGCTTTGGTCTTTTCAAAGGAACCATCTAGAAGAGCTTTAAAGCTGAATTTGCCACTTAAAAGACCCTTTATCCATTTTTTTTTACCATCCATAGCATTACTAATGTGTTGCTGTCAGACACCCTGAACTATGGGTGTCTGACAGTGAGTGTGTATGCTTTACTTACTACAAGAATTTTTTGGAAATTGGGTTAACTTTGAAGGCACTAAGTTACACAGAAAAATATAACTGACAATCAGATTCAGAAATACACACCAGGGAAAGATTCACATAAATAAAACATTTTTCGCTCTGTCTGAATACCTTGCATTTTCACAGAAAATATACATACAATTGAGACTGCATAGCTCTGGGTTTGTTTGTTTTTTGCATTGAATTTTTTTTCCTCACAGCAGTTGAGTATGAAAACTTATCATCAAGGTCAAGGTAAAAAAAAAAGCACTTAGACCAATAAGAAGCAGCCTCAGGCAACAACAGGCAACAAAAAGTAAAGTTAAAGTATCAATATAACGGTGTCCTCAAATGCTGATAAATTCATGCAAGATGTACATGTACGAGCAAACGTGAACGCATACCTGCCAGTGGAGAATGATGCTCCAGATGAGCCCAAGAATCAGTTTGTGATTCCCATCGACAATGTCCGCCGCTCCAATATTCACTAATTCCACCTTGAGATGGGATATAGGATGCACACAAATCACATAAAGATTATAATTTCCCAAATTTTAGGAAGGTTGTCTTAACTACTCTGACTTCCACTCTGGGGCGGTCACTCTTTAAAATGAAGACATGTTTTCATGTGAACTTAAACTTGCACATAACAAAATCGGTCCTAGTATTTAAATGTGGGCATTATTATTATTATTATATAGCAGTGTGGTTATAATCACAGATCACAGATGGTGCAGACATTGCACCACTACAACAGGGACGGATGACTCTTGATGTGTTGTGTGTATCCACAAGCTGATGCTCATGTCGGTTTTATGTGATCCAGTCATTGTTATGTTGGAATTTTGGGTTGTTTTCCCTTTTATTTTTTGTTCCTCCGTAGTTATTTTCAACAACAATAAGATGAGAACTGGAGTAAATCTGTGGATCTGGAGGATTGTTGTATTCCTACGTTCATACATCCTCTTCTGCTTATCTTTATCAGGGTCGCGGGGTTGCTAGAGCCTAGGGCAAGAGGCGGGGTACACCTTGTACAGGTCAGCATGCATGGTTGCATGGCTAACATAGAGAGAGAGACAACCATTGCCACTCATATTCACACCTATGGGAAACTTACAGTCACCAACTGACCTAAAGCCACTAACTGCATGTCTTTGGACTGTTGGAGGAAACCTGCACAGAAAGGCCACGGCCAGATGGTGGAGTTGAACTTCTTGCTGCAAGGCAACAGTGCTAACCACCACACCACCGTGCTACTTCCTGTATATTAATCCCAACTAAAAATGCTGACTTTAATCTTTACTCTATCATCCTTTAATAAGAAAAGAAGAAAAAATCATTATATATTATCAAATGTTTTCTATACATTACTATGGATATTGTGTCAGTAGAAGCAAGGCAGAAAGTGCTTGACCAGTGAAATCTAATAAGATAACTAAAGTTGGGGAAATAACTATTTGTAAGTTTGCTCACTTACAAAGAAATCCCCAGTCTCAACAAAAATGTCCAAAGAAAACACATTACCTTTGTTATTGAGTGAAATAAGATGTCCAAGCAAAATAGTACTTGGTGGAGAAACATTTGTTGGGAAGTTGTTTCTCGTAGGTCACTTGGGCCTCTCCTCTTTACAAAAACTCTCTAAATCCTTTGTTTATTGGCTGCCAGTTGACAACTCAGAGCTTCAGCTCCTTCCACAGATTGCAGATTGGATTAAGGTCTAAAGGCTGGCTAGGCCGCTCCATGACCTTAATCTGCTGCTTTTTCTTTTTAAACAGTTGTCCCGTATCCTTAGCAGATGACTCCACCTGCATGTTTGACGGTAAGGATTGCGTCATACCCAGCGTTTCTCCTCCTCCAAACATGGCAGTTGGTGCCAAAGAGCTTAATTTTGGTTTTATTTGACCACCCATGCCTTCTCTCCATCATTTAAATATGTGCTGGCAAACTTAAGATGGATCTGTATATGTGTCATCATGAGCAGGGAGACCTTACAGGCGATAGATTTAAATCCGTTAACTGGTGTTCTTGGCAACTGTGGTACCAACTGCCTTCAGATCATTAACAAGCTCATCACATGTAGTTTTTAGGCTGATCCATTACTTTCTCATGATGATCCATTTCTGAATAATTGCACCAACAGTTGTTACCTTCCCACCAAGGTTTTAGCTGATGGTGTAGTAGCTACAACAATCTTGTCCCTGACATCCTTTGACAGTTCTTTGGTTTTGTTCACGGTGGTGGAGAGCTTAGAATGGGAGAACTTCATTATGTGGACAGTGTGCTTTAGCAGGGGCGCCGTAAAGGGGTGGAAGGTTAGGATGATTCTAAGGGCCCAGGCTGAGGAAGGGCCCAGAAGACCAGATCCCCTTTTTTTCTAGTTTCTTTTCTCTTTTTAATATATACGTTAAATGGGCTAGGGCCCCTCCTACACATAATGTGTATTTTGTCTATTTTGACCATATATTTCATAATATTTAACAAATAATGTATTATAATAATGTACTGTTTATGACACACCCCTCCCTTTCAAAATAGTTAATTCCACCCGTCCGTCCAAGCTACCGTCGCTAGCATAACGTCTCTGGCTATGATGCAGCTCAGGCAGTGACAAACACAGGCATGTTGCATCATACAGGGTATGTTTATTGGGTTAAAATTTATCTGCGAAAAATGTAGAGGGCCCAGAAATTTTCGTTTCCATAGGGCCCAAAATTTCTGGCGGCACCCCTGTGCTTTATACATATAATGAACTGAGATCAGGTTATCTGTAAGTGACTTATTAATTGACTGTAACCTGTGCGTGTGCCACACGGACAATCTGTGGGAGCCAGAATTCATTATGAGTTGTATGGGATCAAAAACTCATTTCATAACCTTTATATAATGTGTTTTTTTTCTCAAGTTTTGGTAAATATTACATCCATTAAAATTAAAGTACTATAAAAGTCAGAGACTGTTCTTTAAGTGAGCAAACTTACAAATTCAGCTGAAGATCAAATAATTATTTCCCTGCTCATTGTAAATTTGCCTGCTTGCAGATATCCTGTTAATAAGCCAGTTTACAAACACATTCCTTTATAGCATATGGGGCAAAACTGTAGAGTCAACTAAAATAACACAATGTTTAAAAACAGTAGCAATATTAATCCATATAAAAGTCAGCAGTTTCACTGATTTCACTCTGCTGACTGTAAAGTCAGATTTATTTAATGTATACTGATGCAAGAAAACCAATATAATTAAAAAAAATTAACGCATCTTTATAAACAGAATTATATAACTGTGTGTGCATACTCACATTGTTCTTCTGTAAGATCTGCAGAGCTCGGTTGACATTGTTTAGCGAGTGAACACGTGTGAATCCCCTTTCCAATTTCACCTAAGTGCATGCGCACAGACACACACGCAGAAAATGGTTGTGGGCATTTGTGAGCACTATACACAGCTGTAAGGGTGTAGTGCGGTGGAAATAACAAGATAAAGTGAGACACAAGAGACAAAACGAGTTGTGACAGGAAGAAATGAGAGAAGGATTCTAAAATAGGGATAGTAAGCAACATGAAGAGGAAAACAAACTGAAAGAAGTTTTATTAAGACTCTGGGCTATGCTGCGGTGTGTGCTCTTATACCTATTTTCTTCTTAGAGTTAGTTTAACGTATACATCTTGCTTTACTATTTTCCCTCTCATGTCCTTGAACGATCATTTTTGATCTAATTTTTAAAATGGGTGATAAACATTTCGAATGGTTACAACTTCTGAGACGCTGCAAAAATCACTGATGAGCAGAGTGGGAAATTTTTCAATGTTAGGAGTGAAGATCCTTTTTCAGTAGAAATTACAATCAAAACTACAAGCACGATTAGGCGTTCTCCTCCACCGTCTACAGTGGGATCAGTGGATCGGCAACATCTCATTTAAATGGTGAAGTGATTGTGCCAAACAGAAGTAATGGGCAGAGTGCTCTCCAACTTCATGTTCTTCTTGTTTTGACCTACTAATTTGATTGTATTAGTTTTAATATTCATTTAGACTATTATTAGTTCTCTCTTCTTCTTCTATTAAATAAATTCTTCCTCGATATGAATCACATTTTAAAAAGCTAGATGTTTTCAGGATTCCAAGGTGAAAACTTCTTGGTGATTTGAGATTTTCACATTCATTTCATATTATCTGTCTTGCTCTCTCTTTATAAGGGAATGGATGATTATACAGTGGATGCTTACATAACTGACGTTTCTAATAAAAGGCCAGGCATCAAACTGCTACAGTGCTTCTTTTCTGACTGTATTTTCTACTCTTGGATTTGTATCCCATCAAAAACATCCTTGACATGTACTAATATGCCTATTCAAAAAACAGCACTGCAAGGTACAGTGTTGAAAAGACAAGAGCCAGTACATCGTCACAATACAAGCACACTATATGTGTGTATGTTCATACCAGCTCATGCCCTGTTAGTCCCTCCAGCAGCTCTAGCAGGCGTCGCCCATCGCACAGGTCTGAGAACAGGTCCTCCACAGGCGGCTTCCCTGTCTAAACCACAAATACATCAAATGAAAATAAGAATGTGGATTCTACTGCAGAGGAAGAGTGATGTGTGGTGTGCTGTGGGTTTGGAAGCAGTGCCACGGTGGCTAACAGGGCAGGTGGGATTAAATGAGTAATTATGCCTCCCATGTTTTTAGCAGCATGCTGGGACCAGACGTCTGAAAAGCTACAAGCGTGAGTTGCTGGAAACAAAACTGAAATGTTCACCTGCCCTTCAACAATGTGTGGTCTAGGTGTGTCACAGCAAGAATAACGACTTATATTTTCAAGCTGTGTGCATTCACAGTAGTATTTTTCTACCTTATAAATTATTTTAAAAAGCAATCATTCAGATAATGATGATAACAGCTAGAGATGATATGAGGTCAGTTTCTTGTTGTATCTGATGTTTGGCGCTAATTCTCTTCTGTACACTGTCTGATGACAAGCAGGTGTGCTCAAAAAAATAATTCACGACTAAACATAATAAATAAGGAAATTGCAGTTCTGCAGTGTGCAAACCATTAAATTCTTTTTCAGGAGTGACAAAATAGCCTATTTAACCCTCTGGGGTCCAGGGTACAAATGGCCATTTTTTGAGTACTTTTGATTTTACTGCTACATTTTACCTTTAAAGACCATTTATCTTAACTTGTGTGGTGTCATTCTTTTCAGAACAACCTCATATACCTGAACTTGGAGTTATTTATTCATTTTAACATACCTCATTAGCACAATTGATCTAAATTCAGACAAAAAATGTTAAATCCGTAAAAAAGAGTTATATTTCTTACTGTAAAAACCACAAACATGTTTAACAAATTACTTTTATAACTTGAAATGCAAATAGAAATTATGCACAAGTTTTGTATGGTTTGTTTTATGGTACTATTTGCCTAAAAATGCAGCCACAGCCTCAGGTGTTTTTATATAACCACTTATAACTATTTATAGAACAACCAGGTGTTTTGCATCAAATAAGAAGGCACACAAATTACTTGTGCCACTCCAAAAAATTATGGAGTGAAAATAGGCTCAAAAGATTTGCGCATGCGTAAACTACATTTCGTCCGTAACTTCAAGATTTCCATCCATAACTTCAAATTCGATAAAGATTTCCATCCATAACTTCAAATTTGCACACATCAGACTTACAAGCGGACAAGGGTTTTGAGACTCATTTCACGTCTCAAGATTCGTGCGTGCACGAGGCGTTTAAGGCTGGAATGCTGGGTCCACATTAGCTCCATCTAACAGATAAAGCTTCTGCTAAATGAAAAAATATGTATCCAACAAGCAGACACACAAAACGTAATCTAAAATGATCCATACAATGACTCATTAAAATCCGGACAGTAGCAAGGCTAGCAGAGAGGAAAGAAGACAGATGGCGGTGCACCTCGGTGGTCAACCTTCAGAGGGGTAATTATACATTAGGTGAAGGTGAAGGTGATAAAAATAGGGTTATACTGACTTTTTCCATGTGATTTGTTGCTTAATGCATTTAGGTTATGAATAGGACCAAAAAAAGAGTGTGTCATGTTTATACGTACACAAAGTTTCAAAGATGGCCAAGTGTTTGCTTATTTCTAAATTATTAGTTATTTTTTCCACAACGACTTTAGTTGAAAATGGAAAAAAATTATTAACAAAGCATTTTTTAAAGCTATAAAGTAATCTGTGCTTTCTTAGCCAATCAGACAGAAGAAAGCACCTAAATAGAAATATATGGACCAAAGAAACTCTAAATATGAAGACAGGAATGACAAATCCAAAACACAACATATTTTATCAAAATTATCTAACAAAACCTTGTCTCAATAACTACACAGAAGACCGCCTTCACAGCATGTGAAAGAGCAACTGCTGAAGGAGAGGAGACAGAAGAAATTTACCATCTCGGATGATGTCAAGAGGGAGCAGGGCCATATTGTCCAAATAAAGATGGGCAACTATATCACAGGATCAGAGCAAATGAACATCGGGGTGATCAAACACAAATGTGGGCACAGAAACCAAAACACACAAGCACACACAAACCAAACCAAAAGCTGACCCATCCACCAGTGACCATTCCCCTGTCAGATCATTTAAAATGCACACAAACTCATCTAATCCAGGCTCTGTCCTTACAATGTGCAGCATTTGCTGAAAAATCAATGCAGCTGCAGCATTCCACTATAATTCGCAGCCTCTTAAATTCACATCCAGTGAAGTCACTTCCTGTACCGCGGGTTATCACTGACACTCCTCTTCCTGTTAGGAGGGCAGCAGCCCTCTGGGGAGATCTGAGCCCTGAAGAGTTTGCGAGTGTGCGTCTGTGTGTAAAGCGGGCAAAGCGAGTGCGTCTTCGTTGTGGCTCATTTGACAGTATAACAAACCTGTCAAGTTTTTTGAACAAACTGATGTGGGTGTGCACAGATGAAAGAACTCTTGCAGTATTTTAAAGTTCTCTGCTTTCAGATATATAAACCCTTCTCATCAAACAAATGTGCAATTGTGCAGCAGAATAGTTCTGTAAACTTGAAGGCCACTTCTCAAACTTGTTATATTGTAAAGCTTAAATTTCTTGGTGAATACGATGACAGAATCGACAGCAGTTTCAGCTATCAAATTCTGCGCTGTACTTAGTAAACACAAGGTTAATGCAGCGCCCAGCTTGCCTACTATGAATAGAAAGAGTAGCAGATAAAAAAAAAATAAGCAACATAAGAATCATGGCACTGCTGCATCACATGCTCTTCATTTACAGTGTCTCTTCCAAGCAAAACAATTATCTGGCATATCTGCTGATAGAAGTTATATATGGGCTACACTTACAAGCTGACAAAGTAATAAAGCATGTTCCTGCTAACACGCACATTAAAAAGCCCCAATCCGATATTCAATTGACAGCTAACCTTCAGCTATGTGACAGAGCTGCCATTAGAGAAGACAACTGGAGTCAAAGGTCATACAGAAGAATAATAACTTCTTCTGAGGATCCAATAATAGCTGACACTCCACATAGTCTGCGTCATAACCAAGAAAAAAGGACATCCTGAAATTCGTATGCAAGCTGCTTAACACAGGGAGTGGAAATTGATTAGAAGAGCCTGTGTGCTGTTACCTGGTAATCAGCTATTGATTGTGGAGAGGCTTTTTGTCTTGCAGTGTGTCTACAAGACTCTTGGGAGATGACCTGAAGATTGAGGTAAAATGCAGTGGATCTTTGATGCTAATCTTATGCCTCCGGGGTTGTGTGTCCAACGAGTGTGCCTTTTTCCTGGTGTCTGCTTAACAATTAAAAGCCATCCTTGGCTAGTGGTAGGTCAGATCATTTAAAATGTGACCAGTAAGTGGTACAAAAAAAACAAAAACTTAATATACTGCCCGCATTGCCATAAAGACTAAACAGCAAGGCAGACATATAACAGAAATCAAATAATCGGTAATAGCATTGTTTCCTATAAGCCACTTGTGCATAGGTGGGCATTTGAAATCTAACAAGGTGAAGACAAGCTTGCCACAAACAATAAAAATAAAATACAGAGTAGTAATTGTACAACAGAACATGTTAATAGCTTCTAGGTGTGTGTTGGCTACATAAACAAGAACAAGGTCTGACTGTTTTATGTTAGAAAGATTATATTTCTAGTACAGTTTAACTAAAACAGAGGTCTTACTTATTAATAGAAAGCAATTAATCCAAGGAGAGCAGATCTTTGGAAGTAAAAAAAAAAAAAGGAACAAGAAGCCATTCATTGTGAGCACTATTAACTTGCTGAATTTATTGGATTAAAAAAAAAATCACAGGTCTGCTGAGGGTTTTTATCACCCTGCTTTTCACTAGCATTCAAAGACTTCTCCCTCCCTCCCTCCCTCCCTCCCTTTCATCACTATTTTCCTCCAGCAGCCCATCTCTTTCACTTTATCTCCACTCCTTGGCACTATTTGAAGTGAAAACCATCTAGGTAAAGCCATCTAGGAACAGAAGATCTTGACCATTGTGGGTGGTCTCCCGGCATGTCGCCACATCACACCACAACAAAGAAAGAAAATTTAAAAAGGAAGAAAAAAAGTCGATGTGACGTGATTGCTTCTGAGGCGCCTGTCGCCTCCACGGCGGGCTGCCGGAGAAATACACTTTGAACATGAGCCTGACACCTGCTGTGTTTGGTGGGGAGGAAAGAGGCCTCAGAAGGTTAGGTGACTGGACCAATTAGTGCTCCAATAATGAACAGTAGGAGACCACTGTGTGAAGGACTGTCCTGTGGCGCTACGGAGCCGGTGTCAAAACAGTGGGTGAGTACAGGTTATAAGTAGGAAATGGAAATGTAATGGTAGAAAAGCAACAAAAATATTGTCTTACGCAATGAGCCCACTAACATATATTCAAATTACATCTCAAACACATTGATATTCTCAAAGACAATGAAAGGCATTACGATAATGGCTTAAAAGCAGCACATTGTCACACTCCGTGGGGCTGGCCTAGAGCAACAAACAACACAAGAAAAGAACTGATGGATAAAGGAAATGGTAATGATGATAAATTATTGCATACTTGTGTTGATGAAGGAAGAAAAAGTTGGAAAACAATCAGCAAAGGCTTTAATATCAAAAGATTGGGAGAATGAGAGGGCCCTCAAGAAAGCAACAACAGAGACAAATGTGCACAAAGTGACACATTTAGCTACGAAGGCATGAAGGGAATAATTTGTTTTCACAAGAGAAAATACAGAGATGAATAATGGATAGTGTGGGAAAGATTGCCTTCATATCCTCCACCTTCAAAAAAGCATTATCGAGTTTCTGGTAAGAGTCTTAAAAATTCACTTGGCGATTCTTTACTTTCCAGTGAATCGCATAATCACGCAGATCAACGCTACCTCCTACTCACACTCTCACACTATCCCAGCCACGCAAACCAACTGCTACACATATTGTTTTTAAGAGAAAGCAAATCGCCAATACATTTGCGTTATATAATAGCCTTCAACTTCGAATATTATCGACTTCCTCGACCGGCAAATGAAAGAAAACACCCTTCAAAGATACTCAACCTTAAAATCTTCAGACAGGGAACTCATAGAAACTGACCGACTCTTCACATATTGTTTACGATTGCCTTTTTATCGAAGTTTGGAACATGCTAATCAGCTTTGGTGTGACATTTACTTTTCCATCTGTCTGAAGCAGCCCACATCCTTCAGTGCTGGTTGGCGTCCAACTTTTTTTTTGGGGGGGGGGGGGGGGGGGG
>VUQR01010203.1:0-23640 GCA_015108515.1 Hemichromis elongatus | reverse complement strand
CGGAAGGCGGGGGGGGGGGGGGGGGGGGGGGGGGGGGGGGCACAGAAAACAATTTGACAGCTTCTGTGTACCTTCAAATAACTGATGCATCGATCATACGGATAGCCAAGCTGGGATTTCAAGATGATGTCTGGATAAGAATTAGAGCTTCATTACAGTAAGAAAAAAAAAAAGGATCAATAACTACAATCCATACTCTACTCCTAATTTAATGACAGCATTATGTGACTGTCATCAACCACTGAAACGGCATACAGGGAACAAGAGCAGAGCTGATGATAGACGATGCACATTTCCATAAAATCTCACGCTGTAGAGGTCTAACTGCCTACAGACACAGTTCCTGTCTAACCCCTCGGGATCAGCTGCAGGGTGGGACTCACAACAGAGCTTCAGTTCAGAGGAAAGATAAGACCACAGAGTTTCCAAAGGCCAAACCCTACGCCAGTCCAGCTGTGAAATTTCACGAGAAAAAAAAAAACACGACAAATTTCTATTTGATTAACTCCTGAACATGATTAACTTTTTGAAAAAGCACCAGCGAGGGATAAAAGCCAAACACCAGCCTCTAAGCATCTATACCTCCCAAAGTGATACATCCGCTTACTGTAGATCTTCTAAAATAAAAACAATTCAGCTAGATGCCTTCTTATTGCTTTGTAATGGAGAAGACATGAGCGATAATTAACGTCACAAAGTAGGAACTTAAACTTCCGATTAAGAAAAAAGGAAATGACAAGAAGGAGAATAATTCAACAAGGGAATTGGATTTTTGAAAGTATTTCAGCCAAGCTACATAATGAATGTTTGGCCTGGCAGCAAAGATGCTAATAAGAACCCCCACCCCCCAAAAAACTGACAAAAATCCCGGGAGGCAAGAAGTCGATGTCCAATAAAACAGCGAACACCAGGGATAAAACCATAAATATGTAATAATACATCCTGCATATGGTGCTGGAAACTGAGGCGGTGAAGTCTTTCCACAGCCTCTGAGCATCCAAACAGACTGATATTTTTGCATAACAGCTCTGACAAGCGCTGCGAAAGTTTTGCGGCTCAGCAAAAACACGCCTAACCTTTTATTCTCTTACAACTCCGTACTGCGAGTACTTCCTAGTTTTGTAAGTCAGACCCTAGTGAGATTTAAACAAACACTAAGATTTCTTTGCAAAAAACACTATTAGACCCGTGTCAAGTTGTAAACTAAGTTGGCAGTGTTTGCTGAATACAAAATAAGACGCGAGTCAGAAAAACCTGTGCCTAGGAAATATAGGCCCCGCGGAGGAAGCGATGACACTGACATAGTGGGCGCCTAAGTGTGTGATGAGTTCTTTTTATTGCAATGCAGTTTTCTGGTTATACAGCCTGTGGGCTCCCTCTACACCCCGGCTTCTCCATCCTACCCCTTCATATAAACTTTTCATCTCATTTCTTGCCCATATTTATCTTTCTCTACTGCTCCTGTTAACTCCAACTCCTCTTTTTTATCCTCCTTCTCAACCTCTATCTCCTACTTTCAGCACCTTTGTTCCATCCTATTTATCGTTTTATTTTCTGTCATCTCCACCTCCTAGTTAGTTTACTGCCCAGGGGAGGCGAGTGAGATATGTAACCCCCACAAGCCGGCCTCTCGCTGAGCTCCCATCACCACAGCAACAGGCTGGGCTGATGGTTGGCTTATTACTTCCTGGAATGTTTACTGTAGGAAAGCCGTTTCAGTCCACATCATTGACACGTCTTCTGTCGTGCTGTGCTAAATTACTTTACCCATCACTCAAGCATGACTCTGTCTGGAGTCCCTGTCTTCATTTGTCTTCCTCACTTCCCTCAATTGCCTACTGTCCTAACAGTCACTACATGTTGCTATTTCAGACCACCAGTCAGGGACCATTTGCTGCTGCTAGACTAAAATGACTTGTTTGATGGTGCGTAATCCTCCGTGCCCTGATATCCAGTTTACCCATCGGCTTTAAGAAAGATCTGACTCTGTGTCATCTCAGCAGGGGCAAGTTTTTAACCCTGGTTTAAACAGCTTCAATTGTCATGTACATGCCTGAAGTTTAATATTCCATCTCCCACTGAGACTCCATTACAAGTTGTGATGAATGCCATCAGCATACAGCAGCAACTTTACTTCCTTAAGACGGCCTGCACAGTGCAACAACTTAATATAAGCCGTGGACTCAATTTTCTTCCCACGGATGAGCATTGAGCCACTTTTTAACGCTCCGCTGGGTATAAGGTGAAAATAAAAGAACTGAAAGAAGTGAGCGTGTTCTGTGGACCGCATGGTTTTCCTCCCAAAGTTCTTCATCTCCAGAGACGCATGGATCTTTTCCATCAGTGACAAAAGAGTTATTCTGCAGTCAACCACAAAGATCTTATTCCTAACTGAATAACCTTTTTCCCCCTCATTTTCTCTCTTCTCACTGACATTTCCCTGTTGGCTTTCACATGATAATCTGTCTCTTCATGGCCTTATCAAACTTCTCTCCAGGGATCAGGTCCAGTTCTAAGCTATAAAGCCAGGACATCACAAGTCTCCAACCCTACATGTGCTGCTGCTCCCCCCAGAGGATGAATAGGGACCACTATAAGAAACTTTTTTCACTTTTAAGCATGCGCAATTCTGCTAGTTTGAGAGACATCAGCTGCCAACACCAGATGACTTCGGGGCTCTGCTGTCACTAGTGTCATTCTGCAGTTTTTTTGCACTCTGAACACTAATGTCAACTGGCAACAAGCAAAAAACATACTGCATTCAAAAGTTAAGTATGAGCAAGCATCCCAAAAGTTTAACCAGCTGAGCAAATAATTCAAATACATCACAATGCATCAGCGCTCCCTAAACGAAACTCAACTGAACAGCTTCCTTCTGTCTGACTGACATACAGGGTCATGCAGAGACAACTGTCGGCAGATTACATGCTTTACAGCTTCACATAATGCTTAACAATAACTCCAACCAATAATTCATCACACTAATAAGCTACAAATTTGACTCCAAAGACAACTTCTTCCTGCTACTAATGAGACATATTCTGTCAGACGATAACTGAGGCGCAAACGGAATTCTAAGGATTTACTGAGCTGGAATAACATCCTAACCTCACTGCAGTTTTGTATATGATGCCCCACTGAAACAGAAAAATAACCACTTGGATAGTCCAATCAAGGGGAGAAGAACATGTAGTAATTTAGGCAAACTGCAGACCATCTGGGGCATTGAGATTATTTAACCAAAAATACAGGGGCAGGAAAAGTATCATCAGTCTGACAACTAGTGGGTTTTTGACTCCGTTGGAGGCAGCAGAAGTATCAATGTGCTGCTTAAACTAAAGATCAATGTGGCAATCAAGACATCAAGACTGTGGAACGTGACAGCCCGCCGGTGGCTACCTTTATTCTTAAACACAATTACTCAAACTTTTTTTCCTCTTTAAGTAGTCTTCAGGAATAGTTCTCAAGGCATCTTAAAGGACATTAAAAACTCTTCTTTGGATGTTGCCTGTTTTGTTCCCTGTCGAGATGATCCCAAACTGCTTAGATATTGTTATGGTTTGGGCTCTGGGTGTCACGGTTCTGGGTCATTCTGACCCAGCATTTTCAGTTTCTTATGTTTCCTTTGTTATTCTTCTGTATTATGATTTATGTCTGATCCTTTAGTTATCCTGTTGTGGTTATTATTATAAATCTTCAGTTTCAGTTTATTCTTATTTAGGGTTTTGTTCTTTGGTTGTGTGTCTTGTGCCCTCATGTTTAGTATAGGTTTAGTTAGGTGCTTAGTTGTCTCTGTCCATGTGTTCCCTCTGCCCGTCCATGATGCCTTAGTGTCTGCTCGTTGGTGTGTTTTCCTTTGCTCTCTGTCGCGTCGTACCATCAGAGCCATGCCTGTGTGTTTTAGTTTGGGTTTCTTTCACTTTTTGACCTGTTCTGTTTCTGCCAGCAATAAAGCTGAGGTTTTGTTTTGCACTTTGTCTCTGAGTCCTGCGTTTGGATCCTCACCTCCGCCTGCCTGCACACAGAGGAGGCACTGGGGAGGCCGATCCATGACTGATAGTGTTCCATTGTGTGTTTTTCTATCCAGGTATGGTTTTATTGCACTTCGTTGGGAAAAATAAAACTGTTGCCAATGAAATCCGATAGTACTATTCTGCCATTATCATCCCAGCAATTTTGACAAGTTCCCTAACACTTCTTGCTGAAATGCAGCCCCCAAACCATGAGAGCACCTCCACTGTGTTTTACAGATGGATGCAGACGCTCACTGTTGTACCTTTCGCCCAACCTCCTCCATGATTTGAAAACAAAAAAACAAAAAAAAAACTGCGCCATTTCAGACCGGCTGCCATCAATTTAAGTTTTGTAGTTTCATAATTCTCTTCCTTAAGGAATGTGTTCTTGACAGCCAACCTTCCACTGAGACCATTTCTGATGAAGCTTTTTTGAACAGTAGATAGACTGAAGGATCAACTGAAGGACCAAATGCATCTCTCAGGTCTTTGCTTCATTTGCTGTATATATTTTTAGGTCAAACACTTTTTCTTTTGTCCGTCACTTGTCAAATTTCTTTAGCTTTTTTTTAAGAATACACTGCACACAATGTTGATATGTTTTAAGCTTATAACTCTTTGGGAGTCACCTTGTCATTATGCCTAGTTTATCTATTTTATTTTGGAGATTCAGCTAAAGAAATGGAAACATGTAATGTTTCTGCAACGGGCTGTTAATCAAGTGCTAAAAAAGATGCCATTTATTGCTTTCCTAAGTTGTCTGTTATGTGAAAATGCTCAGGTACAAGGACTGGACTGAAAAGGAGTGAAAAAGCAGCCAATGTCTAATTAAGAACTTTGAAAGACCTTCAGAAAGCTAAAAAAATAAAATAAATTCTGGCTCTTGGAAGCAAAATCTAGAGAAATGAGGCTCCTCCACAGTATTATACATGAAGTTAACTTTTAATGGGTCAAACGGTTGTCTCTCGGCACATCACGCTGATGTGACATTGTTTCAGGGAACTAAAAACTGAAAGTCATTAATTGCTGCTGCTGCTGCTCTTTGATCTCCCATAACAAACTACATGGAAGTCACACACTCTATTCTGTGCGCTTTCATCATTCCTTTCACTGACATTTCATGACACCCACAAACACACACAAAGAGCACACAGTTTATCATGTCCTCTACTGATGGGACTGGGTATGATATGATAAAACTCAATCTTTCTCTCCATTTCCTGTCGAGACAGGGTCACTTTCGGATGAACGAGAGTACAGACACGCACGTAGTGGATGTCAGATGAATATGGGAGCATGAATGCATTTATTACTAGGGTCATTCAAGTAAATAGCTGTGATGCACCATGCCACTGTTGTGGAGAAACATCATGTTCCATGTTATGTGGTTGTCTCCATGGGACTCCTGTAAAAAATACAAAGCCATAAGAGTGACAGATATATGATGGTGGAATTTTACAGTTTATAGTTATCACTAGTCAGCCTACGAAGCAAGCAATGGTATTGATATGGCTTCAATGTAGCTCATACAGGCCGTGCAATGTGCAACAGCCCACACCCAATCAGCACAGTAGTAAGTTTACAGCCAGTGTAAAGTGTCAAATTTATTTATTTATTTTCAAAATATTGGCAGACTGTAAATGAGCTCTCTAGAGGACATACATTGTTTGACAGGGCCAATTATAGAGGATTTGTCTCGTCTGTGTATAGGTCCAAAAAGATTGATTCGGGTCCACAAATCTGTTCTGTATGTTACTCGGCTTTTACAGAGAAGTCACTAAACCCCCCTTAGATCAATCAAATGAAAAAGTTTGCTCTCTTGCCCCGACAAAGTTTGTGCCAACACTATATGACAGAAAGGGAAGGAAGCGGAAGCCCTTCTAACTTTGTTTTTCTGCATGCATTACACTAGCGTGTCCTCACCGATGAATTCAGGGCAGATGTAATCTGCTTTCAGTCAAATATATGAAGAGAGGACATGGTGACACAGCTCTGAACTGGTACTCACAAGCACACCAGAGGGTTATTCAAATGATTCCATGCGAGGGACAGGGGAGGTGGGGGAGATCAGAAAGACAGCGTGCGGCCCCGAAAAAAGACTGACATTTCCTTTTCGCCTTGATTCCCACAGAGGGAAATCGTTTTCAGCCTGTGTGAAAATATACACATCTCCCAGTCTGATCTGTCTGCGCCTTTTCTCTTCCCTTGACTTTCTAGCTGATCAAACAAAACCCAGGCTCTCTAGAGCGGCATCGTAAGACGAGCTAGTCTTCAGAGCAAAGAAAACTCAATTAGTCTAATTAGATGGAAAGACACAAACAATCAGCGTGCAATACCAAGACTGAAAGAGAGGTGTGCTGACAGAAAAACATCGTGTGCCTTTTGCAGCGGGTCTGTGTGAGAGGGTGAATGTCTGGGAGTGTGTGACTGCACGAGCACGCCACTAAAACACTGTGGGATGTGTGTGCTAAACCTAAAAGAAGTTAATGAACAAACAACAGCTGCTTCCATCGCTGAGGAGCGGGAGCACGACGAGTGGGAGGAAAATTAGCAAGATGAGGAGAAAAGGATAGGAAGACTGCTTGTGCTCATCTGGGCCTCTGTGCTGTGTGTGAGCTGCGCCTCAGTACTTCAAATGAAGATGGGAGAGTGTAGGTAGGGCGGGAACAGTGACACACACACACACATACACAGACTGGGCCAGCCCCGTGGAGGCTCCAGCACACGTTTCTCAAGCAGCACTGAAGGAGGCACAAATGTTATGTAAGTATGCCTTGTGACTTCAAAGCCACAGATGGATGCATGTTAAACATCCTTCTGCCTTCCCAGGGAGCTCTGTCTGAGTCATGCAGGGTCATGAGATGAGCCAAGGACATGACAAAGTGAGACCAACCATATTACATCTAAAGTGATAGGAGAGTAATGAGTTACTCAGCATTACTGTCACAAGTATGCAAAATCACAAAGTGGAGACTTTGGGAATCAATCAGATGACCACACAGAAAGGAGAGAACATGTTAATACGATATTTTCGGAAATTTGAGAGGCTAAATAAGCTTAAATGAAATATGACTCACTGCATCCAGTGTCTTCAAATGTACCTTTATTGGGGAAACCAGCATGTTTTATATTTACACTTGTGAACATAACTCATCGCTTTGGGTCGATGTTCTTGGTCAGTTTCCCAGAATCTGCTAGGAAACAATCTGCTAATAGGTGCACCAGTGGGAACTTTTTTTCTTATCATTATTGCATCTGAAAAAAAAAAAAAATTGATTTTCCTGTTACTGCTCGACTGTCAAGAGGCGTGCGAGTGTTTACAGGAAGTACATTTATTTGGTCACGAGTAAAATGCGGCTTGACGAATAGAACGAACGAGAAGGTTAGAAATGTGTTAACAGAAGGACTAACAGGCTACTAGTGTAAACAACCATGATCAACATGACTTTCAGGAACTGGCTAACACCAGATGATAATCCAGCATAAAACCTACTAAAGCCAAATTAGCGAGTGAAAAAAGCTAAAGGCAAGTATTCAAAATGCGACCAAATTTCATACGTCGCAGGAGCCTCATTGGTCAAAATTCCCAATCGCAATTTTAAATACCCAAAAACCAAAGTTAGATTTTCTATCCTGCTGATAAATTAAGAGTTTCAGCTTCGTCATTATTTCAGCTCTTTGCTGAGCAGCAGCGTCAGACGAGGATTAAGAAAAACAGATAAACAGTGATAAACATGGAAACGAGTGGGCTGATATCAATGTTCCCTCAGATTTTCTTTTTTGTGATGAGTATTCGCAGACACACGCATGTATCTGCGCGCGCACACACTTATACGGTCTTCTTTTTAATCTGTAAGTGGTGCCTTTGATCTGCCTCGATGAGGAAACGCATATTCAAAGGCAGCGAGAGCGGGAGATGAAAGGCCTGTCCAATTATGGTGAAGTAAAGCGACTCCCGAAATATGCAGCTGTTCATAAACACTTGTACAGATTAGTTTGATACGCTGCGAAAACTCCATACGCTAACACATTTACAGCTCTGTGGAGGTAAGAGATCATTTTGAATACATAAATTAATCCTGCTAATCATTCAAATAGAGAGAGGGCATAATCTGACAGATAATTACAACAAAACATTTCAACAGCAAAGAAAAACAAGACAAAACTGTTAGAATAGAGCTGTAAGGATGTAAATAAGGTAATTTAAAATGAACAACAGAGAAATAATTCTTTAAATAAACCAGACGACTCCGTGACTAACTCGGGTCTCTTATATTCTCCAAACCTACTGACAGTAGGTAGTGTAGCATTGAGCAGTGCTGTCTATATGGCACATTGTCTGTATTTATTCATCACAGCAACAATAATCCTCTAGTCACTCTGTAATCTCCTTCATTAGGCTCCATCCTACCAAGCAATCAATTACCAGGACAGACTTAATGATATAAACAAACTCAAGTGAAAAGCTGAATAAACGAGATACAACAGTGTAACTAAATGACTTTTTAAGAGTATTGTATGTAGTTAGCTTTCTATTGGTGGCATGGCACCAATTTTATGCTCAATCTGAATGGATTGTTCTTTGGATGAATGGATTTCTGTGGATTACTTGTTAGCTTGTCATCAATTTCATGGTTTGTTTCAAAGGCTTGTCTAATCAGGAGGCTTCTAATATTACAGCTTTAACATGCAGATGCTTGAAGTGGAGCAAAAAGCAGACACGCCAAAAGCAAATGAATCTGTCCTATATTTAAAGTTCATTTTGCATCTGGTAATGCAGAAGTGATATGACAAATTACCAATGCGGCACGTACCACATCATCTTCAACAGAGTTTATTTTCCTTTAACCATAAATAGCATCTGACATGCACCAGGACTGTTAATCTACAGTCATGCATTGCACTTCTATGAGGGCTGCTGTTAAAAACAACAACACTAATGTACCAGTCTACCCAGCAAAGCACATTAGTGCAGCATGTTAGCGTGCTACCTTTTTTATTTAGCATGTTAAAGGGACAGCTGACGCTTATATAAATATGACAGTTTTGCAGAAACATGTAAGCATTGGGCAAATTACATTTAAGACAAAATAATGGCACTATCTAAAATATTAAAGGATTCACAAATATATTGCACATCATCCTGAGGGAGACATAAATATACAGAACAAAAATAACGATAATCCATCAAACAGATGCTGGATTTCAATTAAAACAGAAATGCCAACATTATAGAGGACTACAACCAACGGATCAAATTAGACAAATTAAATATTTTGCAGCCGGCTGAAGGCTTTCTATGTGGTGTTTGCATGCTCTCCCTGTGCCTGCGTGGGTTTTCTCAGAGTACTACAGCTTTCTCCCATGAGTGTGGTTTAGGTTAACTGGTCAATGGATGGTCCTCTGTCTGTCTGCGTTAGCCCCGTGACAGCCCGGCAACCTGTCTAGGGCGTACCCCAGCCTCTCGCCCTATGACCACCGTCCTCGTGACCCTGAATTGGATAAGTGGAAGAAAATGGATGGCTGCATGAAAACACTGACACGTTGGTGGCAGCAGGTAGTCAGAAGTCGTTATGGTTCATGTTCCCTTTCAGTCAATCCAACATGTATTGTATGTGTTATACCTGGTTTCGCTCCTTCTGGAAACAAAATTTATTAACACTTCATTTTTAGGGCCAAGTTTGGAGACATTTTAATTTGGATTTAACTGGTGGACCAACAAAATAAAATGGGAAATTAAACTGCTTAACTGGTCTGTAGTTGTTATACTCAAGGCACTCAAGTCCAGAAATAATTAACCTTTCATATCAAACATCCTCTTCTACAATCATGATAAACCTTTTAATACTGAACATACTAATGCGTCAGTGCTTAATGTGGGTCATTTTAAGTGGCAGTAATAGATGTCTGGGATAAGTCAGAGATGACGGCCAACATCCATTTTAATGTGCCCCATTTGCATGTATTTTGTGCTTTAGGCTATAACTGGTGTCAGCTGCTGCTCACCTTTTGATACCCAATTAACCCTCCTCTGACCCCCTGTACTTTTAGCGGCTGTGTTAAGAAAAAGAAAAGAGCACGACTGATTGAAATCAGGAAAAAATAAATAAATAAAACTGAAGTTTAATTTTTGTGTGTTGACTTTTTGTTGCAGACTTAGTAGTCTGCAACAAAAAGGAGCGAAAACAGAAATCGGCCGCAGGGAAGATGAGAAATAATAACTTACTTCCAACAAACAAAAACAAGAACAAAGTAAAAGTCTAAAACACTGAAGCTGCAGTGATTGCAACAGACCTGTGAAATTCATTTCATCATACTCCTAATCGGCACAGTAAACGGAAGAGAGAGGTCCAGAAATACCGAGTGACACGAGGTAATTACTCATCTGTAGGAGGTCTCCCAGAGTCTGCTATTGCTGAGCAAATGGAAGTGTTTGACTGCACGTTACGTAAAACAGATTCATAACATGACGTGTTAATTAAAACTCAAGGCATACTGGTCTGTAGTGCAATTACAGAGGCTCTTCAAAAGTCAATTCATTTAGTCAGCACATAGTTCCTCGCAGCATAACCACTCTCTTTCCAACTGTGCAATGTATATTAGCATATGCACGTCTCGGCAGCATTAAAAATAAATAAATAAATAAATAATAATACACTTTCCCTTTTTTAATGAAGCCTGAACTGCTGAGCTGTTCTCTCTGTCGATAACAGCCTCAGTAATTGAAGCTAGGATGTGGCTGAGATCCGATTTTCAAGGCTGAAAAATAATAAAATAATAACATGCTTTGAAGAATCCAGGACACCCTGGTGATAGATGTTTACCATCACAATCTTCCAAACACACTCAGACACTTTCAAAAATTTTGTGATGGCCTCGACCGAGTTGGCTTAATGCAGACAAAACAGTAGGCACGAAAATACATTACTGAAAATGGAAAAAAAAAACAAAAACAAACTTGGTTACTATTGACTTCAAAGCTATCCTCGCTTTATCTGATTAAAGGAAAGTGAATTATGTTTTTTTAAAACAAATTTGATGTTCCAAGTCTCAGCAGTTATTTGTTTTTCTATATATTTTTTTTTTATTTACTCTTGATCAAACCCATTTGGAGTCTGATGCCGGGATGCAGTTTAAGGCCCATGTTTCTCCAATAGTCCGTTTAACCCTGAGGAGGATTGCTGCGATGCAGTAATGGGCTTGACTTAAAGCCCAATCTCTAAATCACATTGCGAGAAAACGCTCAGAAATCACGCACCCAGTCACTGACCATTTTCTCTTCTTTGTATACTTCTCCCTGACAGAGCACACTTTAGACACATTAGGATGCTCCGAGGTTTTAAAACTGACAAGACACTAACAGCAGCCCATAATGAGAGCTCACGCTCCATCACGGACGAACACGCAGTCAAGCACACGGCCCACAGACAGATGTACCAACCGCAGTGGTCAAGAGTAATGGCCAGTGTTGCGGAGCTTCTCATCCAGAGCAGCCAGTATTGATTCAAACAGAAAAGAGATGCTTTAAAAGCTTTAGGACAAGTGCAGCTCCTCTTACTCTCCCTCCGCTTGTTTACTTCTTCTTTTTTTTTTTATTATTTACATACTGTGGCCCTGCAGAAGCAATTCACCACTGCAGCAAAGCGAGGCCACATCTCAAGTCCCCATTTCTACCTGCAGAAACAAATTTTAGAAAAAGCTCAAGCTAAGCCATTAGGCAGCGTCTACTTTGTGCAATGTCATCATTAGCATAGCGTGCTGCTAGTCTAATCTGTCCTAAAACCTCCCAAAACATATATTTTTCCCCAGGGATTCAAATGCTTTGCTTTATTTTCAATAATTTCTGCACATTATAAAGCTGAAACTGCATAAAATAATTGCATTTTATCCATTTTGTCTCAAATAGAGTGTACACAGAACTGAACACAGGTTTAGTAAACAGAATAGACACATGGAGCTAATTTCTTCAAGTTTACCCCATACTAAAAGTATTGGTTAGCGCTCACACAGTCAAATCAAAGCGTAAACTAGCTTAATTTATTATCAGATGTGTTTTTTTTCTAAGATGTGTCATCAGAAATTCTCCCATCAGGTTTGACTGATCTACAAATATGAAAATCAGTAAGTCGACAAGTCACCTGCTATCAGAAATATGCAACAAATCATGCTATCATAAAGGTCATCTCATAAAACTGGACTGCATCAATAAAGCCAAATGTCACCAAAAGGCAACATGACAACCAATCCAACCTGACCCAACCTTTAATACCAATGAAAAATGTGAGATACATCAGACTGTAAGACAAAATAACAGAGTCTGTTCAGATTTTCTCTCATTGATAGAACAATTACAGCCAGAATCTGTAAGGCATGAGCCAGACACCTTAGTTTAATAGCTCAAAGATGAGCACTTGATCATCAGAGCAGCCAAAAACTGAAAGAAATGAAACTACTCCTGAAGAAGGAAATGTATTTTTTGGACTTTAGGTTTGCATACAGTAATTAGATACAACATTATATGCTCTATGACAGGAATGCAGCAACAGTGAGTTACGCTTTTTGTGGACAAAATGAGCTTTAGACGGATACAGACTGTGACTGATCAAATAACTTCAACCTAAAAAGCAGGAGGAAAGAAAAAGTCTTCTGGGATATCGAGTTACTCGCACAAACATATTTCTACCGATGAGTCTGATTTTGAGATCAAAGCATTACTGAGTGAACCGAGTATGAGTAACTGGCAAAAAATATCCATAAATCCATCCACACAAGAACGACACAAAGGAAATCACACATTTAGTAAAGAACACGATGTCAATGCAAAGAAAATCAAACGCAAATCCCATTTATACGAATGAGTTCATTAAAAAAACAATATAAAAACAAAAGTAAAGTCGAGGTTTTTAAGCCTACAATCCATTTATCTCTAAAGTACACTGTGCGTAAAGCCATTTAAGCGACTGGTTTACATAATATAATTCTAGCTTTGGTGAATCATCGATATTATGGCCTGAAACAACTTCATCATTACAAAGAAAGCAGACACTTATAAATGTCAGCTGAGCATTAACAAGGCACTCAGTGCACTCTACCCACTGACAGACAGAGAGAGTGAGGCGGACGCCGGAGAGATTATAAAACGAAAAGACGGAAATAGAGTGCGTGTGACGTCTTAACTAAGCGGCCAATCGGCATTAGATCAACAAACACCGGCCAGCACCTCCAGCGTTAGAGCAATTTATCAATCCAGTCTGCTTTGTGACAAACTCGAAAGTGTGGCACAGCTGCTGTGTCTGCATGTCGAGATAGTCAGTGTGTGTGTAGGTGTTAGTTAATTAAAGTGAACTAGTGAACTGAGCAATTAGGTGATGAGTGACATATTTATGGAAAGGTTAAAGCCTCTAAGTTGATTTACTTCCTGCCTCGGGCCTAGGCACGCCAGTCCAAGTTTATAAACAGAAACAAACCAGCTCAGACAAGAGGAAAAGTTACAGTGTCACAACAGTTTTCTACCGAGGCATATAAAAGAAAAAGGAGAGGTTGAAAAAAAGAAAAAAAGAACAAGGAATGAAATGAAAAAGTACACAGATGAAATTGAGAAAAACTACGCCGTCTAAGATAACAGTGTGCTGAAACTGGAGAACAGAAATGAATGTTACCCACAAAACCTGTAAAGAAAAAAAAAAAAAAAAACTTGGTTATTCCGTAGACAATGCCGAAAGCCATCTTCCATTACAGAGACCATTTGTGTCCAATTCAGTCACTTAAAACATTCGGTTTCCTGAAGCAATTCAGCAGCACAGCACATCACCTCAATATCTTCCATTCAACTGGGAAAATACCATTCTCTGGTTGGAGCCATCCAATCAGACTTGCCACAGTTTTATATGATGAAATGGCACTGAGGCAGCAATGCAGCCAACAATGCCCAAGAGAGCTTTGGCTGGATGTTATTAGATATTCGATGCAAATTCACATCTGACTACTTTGTCAATGATTCTCGCTAAGCTGTGATTAATTTATAACTCTGGTATTATTAGATTATTGTAACAGACACACAAATACAATCAGATGGTCAGGGTTTGAGCCTTTACTCAGTCTGGCTGGTTCATCGACAGCCATCTTTCTTGGGCATATTTGCACAGCTTTGAGGAAGAGCAGGAACAACTACTGAAGCCAGATACAATTACTCTAATGCGCGCCATTTAGAAGGAGATAGTTTTATCACAATTGAAGCCAGTGGTTTGAATATACAATGAGCTCCCTCTTCAAACCCGACTACAAATGAGTATGAACGTTGTCTTTTTTTTTATCTAAAACACTTTACTGGCACCGTGGCGCTTTGTCTTCATCTGATTGACATTTGTCATCTAAATGGAAACTTTCCCATAATTTTTGAGCTCATAAATCACTTAACCTAGATTGACTTTATGCATTCAGGTCACTTCTTTCCTGAGCTCTACTGCCTCCCACATCGTGACTTACAGATATGTCTGAGTGCTTCTGCTGCTCGGGAGCAGCTGGCTAAGCCGATAATAAGAAGGACTGTTGAAATAATAGAGCAGTGTACAAATCAAGGATGTTCTTCTGTTATGCAAAAAGGAAATTACTTAGGTAATTAGGAAGAGGAGTATACAAACACGTGCCCTCCCAAAGGGACAGGTGAACAGGGCCATGATGCACCGGTGAGGTGGCGAGAGGCACAGCTCGAGTCAGAGCTGTTTTCTGCGGTCGGCCTCAGTCTCTGTCGTCTGCAACCTTTAGCTGTGACCAAACTACCAAAGCCCATCTGTGCTACATGTGTAGGGAACGCAGAAATGACATTTCATGTTCCTTCATTACATTTCTTTTTCATTTCCTCTCCCCGTCTGTGCACCGGACCCCCTTTCTCCTCCAACGATCTGCCAGTGACACTGTCATGGCAACCAGAATTTGGAGATGCTTGCAAGCTATATAGGATTGTAACCCATACTAAGTGAAACCCACAGGATTATTGGAATGGAAAGGGGCAGACACCCAGAGTGAGCTACTCTTTTTAAAAAGTGGAGAAATTTGGATCAGGTCAACAGTCAGGTTTCTGCACTTTCCACAGTCACATGTATCTTAAATAGAGTGTTGCAGTAAAGATAAACTTGAATCTATCAGAAAAAAGCTTCTTTACAAATGGTGAGTTTGTCCTAACTTGCATCTCAGTCATGACCCCAAATCAGTTCTATAACCAAAAAGTGGAGAGTCCCAGGTAGTTAAATCCAAGTGGGAGCTGTCCTTTGGAAGGTGGTCGGTGACCCACTATTAATCATGTTTGTCATCACATGAGCCAAGTCTCTAGGCGTGAACCAAGGCGCCAAGGTATGGAAAAAAAAAAAAGCTGTGGGTCACTACCAACAGATGTTTCAGGTGAAACTACCGTGAGACCTTACCTCACTCTATTGTGTGACCTACTGAGGTCACCTGACGCAAGATGCGAGTAGGGGTTGAAGTGACTGGGAAGGGATGTTACGGCTACATTGTAACTGACTGACAGTTAGCGTCGTGAGCCACCCCATCTGTTCAAAGATGGTTGTCCACATAAAACACAGAGATTCTTTTACTCCTCTTTCGAATCATCTGTCTTCTCAGTCCGAAATCTGATCATCCGTATCCTTGAAAGAGTGACCTTTATCCTGTAAGTGTAGATGTACAGCTGCACTCACCTATCTCACGCTATCCTTAACATCCTCCTGTGTCACACCAGCCTTTATCCTCTCTGGCCATGCTTTTGACCCCTCATTCTTTGCACATAGTAATATCCCTCGTACCAAGGATACTTCTTTGAGTATATTCCTCTAGGATAGACATGGATAGCAGTAGGCACATTCAATTGAAGTGAAAGCTCAAGCAGAGCCAAAGCATGGTGGAAGAACTCCATCTGGCCTGGAAACACTTCCTCCAAGAGGAGCTGAAGGGCATGGTTGGAGAGAAAGACATTTGACCTACTTCGCTTTGTTTGCCAGGGGAAGCAAAAGATTTGACAATAAAAGCAAACAAATATTTAAATACAAAAATATGTAAACACTTGGGAAGATTGCAAAGCTCCAAAATAGAGTTGGTTGATAAGACAGAAGGAGAAAGGCAGCACTTGAATGAAGTGCATATCCGCAGACAGCAAAAAAGCTAAGCATGGGCAAAAAAAATATTATCAGCTTGATTCCCAAAGTGTGCACTTTCAGAACTGTCAAGAGCTGTGCCTATGCTGATCTGGAGACTGTTGACAGCATGGAAAACGTACAAACATTTAATAAAAAAAAAAAAATTGCAGCTTCTTATGGTGATAACAGGGCACTTTGTAGAGTTAGTGGTAAGTACAGCTAAACTGCAGGGCAAGAGAAAAACAACAGCCATGGAAAGAAATATGTTGCAGGTATGTTGCAACACTCAAAGAAAACTGTATGAACGTGACATCTTGGAGGATTTCTAAGAGGGCTGCATAAGTGAAGAGGTTCAGTTAAACTATGGGGTAAAATTAAGTGTGTTTGTGATACAGAAGGCGACATTCAAGCTTCCCCCTGTAATAATATATGAATATGTGAGTCTTAGTCCTCCCTCCAAGTACAGTTTAGCATTTTTCCTTGATTTATTTATGGAATATACTACTTTCTAAAAGGTTCCCAGATACTACACTTTGGTAGGTGGCTGCAAATCTTTCCATATCTGTTCCATATGTGGGGTTTTTTTTTTTTAATTACTTTTAATCTGTCAGTGGTACAGAAATGTGGCTGCTGCTACTTATTTTACCACAATTTATATGTAAAGTTATTCAAAATACACAATGCTTTATCTCCTGGAGATTAAGGGTGAGGCTTTCATGAATTTGATGTATCCTGACTGATAATTTTCTTAACCTCTACCTAACCACAAGCACTACTGCTTTATTCATGCTGCCACCGTTGCCTCAGTTGAGTGACAGCCAAAATTACTCTTTGTAATTCAACTCAAGCGGCTTTATTGGCTTCGTAATATTACGAAGGCATCAGAATATGCAATAAAGAACAACAACAATTTGAATGTATTATATAGCAGGAAAACTGATTTATGCATTAATAATTTACAGTGTTTATAGCACATCATGTGTCCTTGTGTGTCATTCAGCATCTCTCAGATTGCAGCATGTTCGTACAAAGTGGACATCAAGGTCTGCCCTCTCTCTTACCCCAAGAAGCATTTTTAATTGCATGCAATAACTCATAATGAACCCTGCCATTTCATAAGGATCACCCCATGCTCAAGTAGGAAGCCTGCTGCATTTATAGTTTTTAGAAGGTGTTTAAAATTTTCAATAACAAGTAGAAGCACAGCCGATACACAGTCACAAAGGTTGAGGTTAAAAAGGTGATTAATGGATGTAGTCATATGCAGTTAAGGTAGTATGTGTACGAGTGTGCTCTTCCTTTCTGAGCTGCGTATCTATCTCTGTGTGAGGGGGACATTTAGCAGCAGGGTGCAAGGCCATCCAAACTGAGTTATGATCACACGCAGACAGTATGGACTGAAGCGAGACAGTCAGACGGCGGTGATGTCAGAGAGAAGGTCAACGGGAGGAAAGACAGTAGACTCAAAAGGATCAAGCGCACTTGACAATTGTCCTGTCAATCATGTAGTTGCCATAGTGCTGTCTGGGAGGGTGGGGCCTAAAATGAGCTATAAATAGAGCAAAGCAAGATGGGAAGAGGACAGAGGACAATTATGATACATCAGCCGGGGGTAGTGAGGTGTGTGTGTGTGTGTGTATGCGTGTATGCGCGTGTGCGTGTGTGCATGAGCACTTTTCATACAGCGTTTAGTGTTAATTACTGGTCTCTCTCAGGGATGAAAAAACATCAATCCAAAATTAAATCTTGATGAACTACAACAAATCGTCGAACCTGAGGGCACAAACAGATTACAAACACACACACACACACCACAAAAACACACAGGAGTTAAAACTTTGTCTCTGTGGCAACAAAAACAACAATTTTAACGCAAGTTCTCTTTTCAAATCCTCTAGGGATGCACCCATCCTGAATAATGCAATACTGTGCCAACACTAACACCAATGTTTAAAACTGAATTTCAGCTGAAAGCCAATAAAAATCGTTTTGGCTTGTTTTACTGAGGGAGCAGAGGGTCAGTGGGTCATTTAATGGCATGGGTAAATACCAAAGGGGAATTAAGGGGCTAATATCTGATATTATCCCACCTATCCAAAAAAACTTTTAACCACAAAAACAGGCTAACCTCAGAGTAGCTTCAAACACTAAAATTCCACTAAGATCTTTTCAAAGTTTAGCTCAGTGTAATTCTTAATATCCCCATAGATAATCTGTGATTTTGGGTGTACACAGATCATTGCTTTGTATTCCGACAGCTTCGCCATTTGCACCCCACACTTATTTTTGGCAGATTCGCCTCCATTGTATCGAGCATACTGGGGTTTTTCAAGGGCACAACAGAGCGAGTCTCAGAGAGATGATCTAATTACTGTCATTAGTGACATCTAATTGGAGCTTTAAAATTAAAAGATTAGCCCAGGCGCTAACTCTGCTAACCTATTTTAGTGTTTGAGAGCGCAAGAAGAGAGGTGGAAAAAGCAGGAGAGGTACAATGGAAAAGAGAGAGCGCATGCTTAGGAGCTCCAAAATAAATTTGGATGTGGGCTATATCATTTGCCCACTTAACCTCATAAATAAACTCTCAGAGGCTGTGAGATGCAGAGGGAACGGTGCGTCTGGCCCTACAGTCCCTCGTCTACCCTTTCAGCCTCCACCCCACTTCACTAATTAACAATTGTTTTAATCCTCCTCTAATTCTGCAGACAACTGCACACATCTGTGTGTGAGCGTGTGTGCGCGCTACATGCTGAAGGTCCCTCACAACATTCACCAGATTAGTCGAGCTACCCTCCGCCAAGCGTCGCCCGCAGCGACCAAAGGTAATTGCTTTTTAATTAAGCCTCCGGCGCTAATCCCAATGATATTTAGCAGGCACGAATTGGCACACGCACACAAACACTGATGAGGGGGACGGGCTAAAAGGGGGAGACGTTCAACAAGACATACTTGGCTATAAACTGGACAAATGTGTAATAGGCTTTGTTGGCATTTCTCTTTTGTCCACAGTGGGAAGCAAGGCAGCCAGTGAAAATGAAGTCACTCATGTACTGGGGCAATAAATGAATTCTCACCCCCTGCCCAATCTGAGAATATCCTTTAGGCTGAAAATGAGTACTTGGGTCGATTCGAAACTCTCTTCCTCTCTCTCCGTCTGTCCATGTGTGTGCGTGTGTGCGTGTTTGTGTGCGCGCTCGTCTCTCCGGTGACCCTGAAATAAGCCCTGCAAACCCCAGAGATGGAAAAGGCAATCGCACACTTCTATCGACCCTTTCTTCTTCAATCCCTTCTCGTTCTTTCAGGCTCTGGTCTCTCTTTTCCCATCTTTCCACCCCTTTTCCATTTCCAGGTTCCTAGTTGGATATGGTGACAACCTCTTGTCACCATATCCAACTTTTCCCAGCCTCAATCGTCCCAGTGTCATGTTCAGATAGCTCTTTCCTCACTTCAATTTCTTCCTTCTTAAAAAAAAGTAAAACATTCTTGGCAGGCATCTTCTTTTCTCCCATGACATGTTTTTCTTCCGTTTCTGCTTTTTTTTAGTCAAACCTTTTTTTTTAGACTTACTTTTCAGAAAGGGCAGACTTCTCTCCCCAAGGAGAAAAAATGCCCCCCCTTCTCAGACGTTTCTGCTCTAACTATGAAATATGCTGAACCAGTGAACACCCACACTCGCAGCACTGTACTACATCTAATTTGATTCCTTGTCTCACCTAAAAGCTCCGGATTTTCTTTGATGTCTGTGGTCCGACGTGTGAAGGCACCACTGAGATGGAGTTAAAGCTTACGTCGAGCTGTCTTTCACAAACATTTTCATTGCTCACGCTGATCCGCTCCCATCATCTCTGATCCCTCTCTCAACTTTTCTCGAGCATCACATGGTTCCGTCTCGTGTCTAATCTTTTAACCATGTAGTACGGAGAGGGCATTTCTAATTTAAGATGAGTTTTTACCTTTCAAAAGCTTGTCAGAGCAGAAACTGCACACCAATAGTGAGAGCTCCTCTGGGCAAACTTAAGACTTTACAAAAACTCTGCTCAATACTTCTGTGACATGATCGTGACTACCCATCAAACTCTTTTTTTCCCCCTATAGTGGCATTTGACTCTAGCAGACTGTTCCTGCCCGCAGATTACAGACTATATATAGCGTGATTTATCTTTAATCTCCCTGTGATATAACAGTGAAAACCATTTTCAGCTCCTCTTTGTTTTATCTCTGAGAGCATGCTCAATGCTCCATTTCCCTCATCGCAGTACCTTCTACACTGGGTCTAATTTTCTTTTTCCTCCAGTCTTGCCCACTTTTTCTTCCTCTGCTATTTTCTAGGGGTTCTTGTTCTTTTTAACCTCCTTTCCCTTTTTTGTTTTATTTAGGCCACTGAAAGCCCCAAGTCAGGGACATTCAGACAAAATAAAACGGGTGAAGTAAACATCCAGTAAACATGATTTAACCAATTGGGGAAAAAACAGAAAAGGGTCTTGTCAAAATGTTAAGATTAGCTACCTGGATGATAAACCTTGAGGCGAGTATGAAGGAAGGCTCAAGTAGCATCTAGTAAGCCATCTAAGAGTTGAGAAAGATTGGCAGAATGTTTTTGGAGGATGGGAGGGAAAGGATGGAAAACATGAATGATTTAGAAGCGGCATGCAAAGAGCAGATGATGGCATAAATAGAAAGAGGGCGATGTGAGCCGGTGCATATGCTGCATATTATGGTGATAGGAAAATTGCTACTGAGTGAAATTGTGATAGTAGAGGAAGAAGAAAGGGAATAAAGTGTGTCTTTGTATTTCTCTGCTAAAAATAATTTGTAGTTCCATCTAAGTAAACCCCCCCCCTCCCCTCCGCCTTTGAGTGGTTGTACAAAAAGCCTACAAGACAGGTGAATAGATCAATTAAATGTTTATTTCTACAGCAAGGACAAGATTCAGAGAAAGAATTGCATTAAGAAAAAGACGCTTGCTCATACGTGACTGTTTCACCTATCAAAAGAGATTTCTAGAAGTGCTAAATCAATGCAAATGCACACCGTGTTTTTGATAGATGTTTTTAAACAAAAAAATAATGATAAAATATAAAATCATTTGGGCTCATAGCACCGTGGAAATAAAATACAGAGGCGCTGAAACGTAGCAGGAACAGACGTTATCATGGAGCAAATGTTCCACTCCTTCTTAAAGAATTAATTATCCTTGACAAGAGAGGGAAAGTGTCCAAAGGTAGAAGAGATTCACAGAGGAGAAAGAATGAGAACTGAAGCTGATACAGGTAAACAGAAGGGAGGAAAACAGGAGGGAAGGGTCAAAGAGGAGAGAAGTAACAGAGGATCAATCGATACACTTTCTAATCTGCTGAATGCTAATTGGCTCAATCACCTTCTGATTATTCTGACCTTACGTTTTTCAGTACATTTGTTTGAACGCAATCTCTTCTTCAGTTTGAAACTGTGGTATTTGTAAGCACCACAAAAAAAAAAAAAAAAAGGTCCAGGTGCTCTCACTGAGAGAAAACATAATATGGACTGTGAGTCAGCACTGTTTGTGTGCTCACCATAGATATTGGCAAGGTGGGACTCTGGCAAGGTGCAGAGCGCAGGCCTTGTCCCTGCAGATTGATTGTCAGCACAAGAATAGAAGGAACAGCAAAGGAAAAATGATTGCATGCTTCATTTTATTTCCCGCACTTAGGGTGCCCCCTGGATCGCACCCCGACTCAGTCGGGCAAGCGGTGCATGAGACAGTGAAAGGATGATAAGAGAGAGCTGGAAGGTCAGAGGGACCTCGAGCTGGCAACAAAAATGACTGCTTCCTTCTCCTCACTGCCTTCAGGTCAATATGTCCCTTTTTTCCCCTCTCTTATTGGTTCGTTTCTACAAATCTTTAAGCACTTTAAGCACGTATTGAGAGATTGCCATGCCGTAAGGGAGAGCAACGAAAAGGCAAAAACCTTGAGATCTCTATCTCTCCCTCTGCTTGGCGTGATTCGGCTCGGGCCACGTCTGGGCCAGCCATAGATCTCGGTGTCAGGTGGGTTAGTGAGTTTTGGCCAAGTCTGCTGTCTGAAAACAAACATGCCCTCCAGTAAAGCTGGGTACTGGACCTCGGTTTTTTCACATCATCTACTTTCTTAATCGCTGGAGATACAGGTGAGGAAAAAAAGGCAGTGGAAATATTAGATCACATTTGTATCAAGACCTTAAAATGTGGTTTTCTTAAACTGAGAAAAGTTGTTAGTAACTTTGACACTAAAATGTAATATAAGTTGAGATTTTTCTGTTAGATGCCACATGGTGATGGCATTGTTCTGTGCTAGGTGTGTTTAATTTATTGACTTTTAACTGGGCTTTGGTGCATTTATATCAGTGATTCCTTTTAATGCTTATTCATGATGCTAATAAATGTGCATTGTCCCTTTAGGGCTTACACAATACCTAAATACCATTTCTCTTTGTTTGTATACAGATTGTTAAGAGTGAATTTCGTAGCTGCTTTTCATGTTTAAGCGATGTTTCCTCCTGTTTCCAGTGTCAGTGCTAAGATGCAGTCAAGAGAAAAACTACTCCTTTGAAAACTGATCACAACAGTTAACCAGTACAGAGTTACAGAGGCACATCTCTCCATCAATATCTTTTCCTTTCTTCCTCTTTATTTACTCTGACCATCACATGTTGAAGTGCTGGGTGAATACGGAGCTTTCCAGCTTCATAAAGTATTCGTGATGAAAACTTCACAGGCATTAGCAGCTTTAGCTCGGTGTTAGGAAGTGTGTGAAAGCCACTAATGGAAGTGTGCTTGCAAAGTCTATCACTGTAGTGCACATAAACACAAACCCGACACACACGCGTGCATTACTGGCTCGATAAATGGGTTTACTGGATATGCAGGAGACAAAATGGGATGTAGACAAAGAAGAGAAAGGCGAGGAGGTTGAGGTTTTTTTTGTTCTTTCTCTGTTTATATTTGAAGCCGACATCAAATGGAGTATATTGCGTATTCCATCTAATCCTGTGGTGGTGATTTTCAATCTCAAGACCAGTTTTTCTGTCCCATTCCTCTCATCTTATCATAATGGAACGGTCACTTTCTGCCGTAATGGCAATCGAGAAAAAGAGAGCAGCTTAACTCGGGGCTGTATCAGTGATTTAAGCGCTATTTCACCTCAGCCCACTCCCAATAGAAAGTCCATCTGTGGTGATTTACATGTAATGTTGATTGGGAGAGAAAAACCCATCTTCATTTTCTTTTATTGTCCCTGCTCGTTCCCAATACGGTCTTGATGAATTTAAATGACCTGCATTTATGAATCTGTTACCACATAAATCTCCCGCCTGTGACTCATCACTCACAGAGAAGCTGAGGAGTCAGTGAGTGAGTGAGTGAGTGTGTGGGTATGCTTGTATTTTAAATGTGTTCATCCACATATGTGTTGGAGAACAGAATGCATGAGTGTCCGTAAGAGCTAACTGTGTCTAAGGATGCATGAGAGAAATAAAGAAAT
>VUQR01010202.1:0-15911 GCA_015108515.1 Hemichromis elongatus | reverse complement strand
CCAGGGGGGGGGGGGGGGTTAAAAGAAAAAAAAAAAAAAAAAAAAAAAATGGAGAAGAAAATGATTAGATGTGCAACTCTGGCACTATATTGATGATGTGCATTCACAAATCAAGCACACACCTTCTTGTCCATGCTGTCAAGGTCATATGACTTAATGTGGTTCTGAAATTCAGCATAGGGTTGGTCCAACCTCAGATCCTCCAAAGCATTGTCTGGGTGAGATTCAATCACTGAAGAGAAATGCAGAAAAATATCAATATTAGTGTCATGTCAGTACTCCTAAACATACTGTGTAATTTGTGAAATGTTAATACATAAACAGGCTATGTTCCTACTAAGTTCAATGTTCAGTGATTGTTAAAAAAAATAATAAATAAATCACTGAAAAGTGAACTTATTGGGTTAGACATTTAAGGAAAACTGCTGCTAAAAGCGACTTACCGGTATGCTCCTGCACCACCAGTCTCATGTAGCCAATGAGGCCGTAGGTCTTACAGACTAGGAAAGGTACAGAAGCGCTCCAAAGGACTGAGCCGAGCCTCAAACACGTGCTGTTGGATTTGAAAAGATGTGAAGATATTTGGACAGAAAATAAGACCAGCAAGAAAATTAAGTCAGTCCTGAAACTTTCTGCAAAAAGTAAACAAATAAAAATAAAAAACAAAACAACTATATATTAAAAGCCCCTCGACAAGGCAGTATTACATTTAATTTGATTGGAAAACTTGCAATAGATGAGTATGAATATTCTCCAATAGAGGAATTTTGGGCTGCCGTACAGATTTTGTACTTTTTTCAAACTACACTGCTCAAAAAATATATATAAATAAAGTGAACACAAAAACAAGACATCCTTGATCTGAATTAATGAAATATTCTTATTGAATACTTTACATAGTTGAATGTGCTGACAACAAAGAAATTATCAACCATGGGAGGTCTGGATTTGGAGTCACACTCAAAATTAAAGTGGAAAAACACCCAACAGGCTGATCCAACTTTGATGTAATGTCCTTAAAACAAGTCAAAATGAGGCTCAGTAGTGTGTGTCGCCTCCACGTGCCTGTATGACCTTCCTACAATGGCTGGCCATGCTCCTGATGAGGTGGTGGATTGTCTCCTAAGGGATCTCCTCCCAGACCTGGACTAAAGCATCCGCCAACTTCTGGACAGTCTGTGGATGAAGCGAGACATGATGTCCCAGATGTGCTCAATTGGATTCAGGTCTGGAGAACAGGCGGGCCAGTCCACAGCATCAATGCCTTTTTCTAGCAGGAACTGCTGACATACTCCAGCCACATGATGTGGGGGTTGTCTTGCATTAGGAGGAACCCAGGGCCAACTGCACCAGTGTATGGTCTTACAAGGGGTCTGAAGATTTCATCTCGGTACCTAATGGCAGTCAGGCGCCCTCTGGCGAGCACATGGAGGGCTGTGTGGCCCCTAAAAAGAAATGCCACCCCACACCATTACTGACCATTACTCCAGCATGCCAAACTGGTCATGCTGGAGGATGTTGCAGGCAGGAGAACGTTCTGCACGGCATCTCCAGACTCTGTTACGTCTGTCACATGTACTCAGTGTGAACCTGCTTTCATCTGTAAAGAGCACAGCGAAACAGTGGCGAAGTTGCCAATCTTGCTGTTCTCTGGCAAATGCCAAATGTCCTGCACGGTGTTGGGCTGTAAGCACAACCCCCACCGTTGGACGTCTGGCCCTCATGCCACCCTCATAGAATCTGTTCCTGACCGTTTGAGCAGACACATGCACATTTGTGTACTGCTGGAGGTCATTTTGCAGGGCTCTGGCAGTGCTCCTCCTGTTTCTCTTTGCACAAAGGCAGAGGGAGCAGTCCTGCTGCTGGGTTGTTGCCCTCCTACGGCCTCCTCCACATCTCCTCACATACTGGGCTGTCTCCTGGTAGCACCTCTATGCTCTGGACACTATGCTGACAGACACAGCAAACCCTTCTTGCATTTATGTGATCCTGGATGAGCTGCACTACCTGAGCCACTTGTGTGGGTTGTAGACTCCGTCTCTTGAAACAACTAGAGTGAAAAACCTCAGCCAGAAAGCAAAGGTACTGAGAGGAGGTCTGTGGTCACCACCTGCAGAACCACTTCTTTATTGAAGAAGTCTTGCTAATTGCCTGTAACTTCCAGACATTTTCTATTTTCTTGCTAAGTGGACAGTTTTAATTTCACAGAAGTGTGATTGACTTGGAGCTACATTGTGTTGTTTAAGTGTTCCCTTTATTTTATCTCCATATCATTGCAGTTGGACATAGTTGTAGTTGGAAGATAACAGTTTTACCAACATAAAAATAATTTTTGGACCAATAAACTGACTCCAAGAGCCTAAAAGTCCTTGAGAAGTGCTGAAAATACACAGGTGGAGGACAAGAAGTGACTATGACAGCAGATAAGCTATATCTGAAAGTCATGTCTTTAAGAAATAGTAGAAGATCCATGGAAACAGCTTTCTTTCGTCATATATCAACGTGACAATAATCCCAAACACACTGCCAAATGGAGTAAAAGCAAATCACACAATGCCACACTATCAGTTTTGGACTGGCCTCTCCAGACCCCTGATCTCATTACTGAACCAGTGTGGGATTATCTTGACAGATGCCAGAATTAAAGGCAGCCAACATCCAGTGAAGAGCTTTGAATATCCTTCAAGACGCCTGCAGAACTATTCCTCAAGACTACTTAAAGAAATGGCAAGACAGCTTGCTTAAGAAAGTTCAGGCTGTGTTGAAGAGTAAAGGTGGTCATACCAAATCTTGACTTTCAAACTTGTTAGAATTTCACAAATTCTGTTTTTTTCCTTATACAGTGTATTTCCATGTATGTTCATACATGTTTCAAATCACTGCACCAATTTTCTATATTCCTAGCAAAGTATAAAGAAATGAGGGGTGGCTCAAGAGTTTAGCACAGCACTGCAAATGAATGCAAAGATTAATATTATCTCATACCTTTCTGGTAGCTGGACACCAATAACTATGGTAAACCTGTGGAAAAATTCTAAATCATTGTCCAGAAGCTTATCTGGACCCTGCAGGAGTGACAGAAAAAACAAGAGGCATCAGAGTGGCAATAATAATAAATTCACATGCCATATGTTGCATTTATCTGAATCTGATTCAGATGAATTATGATTACGTCTTGGTAAAAATTCTTTAAACAGGTTACTAAATCTTGAGATCTCATGATCTTTAGCTGAAAATAAAATAGCTGTGCAACACATTTAAATAAAAATAGCTAAACAGACCTAGTGATAAGTTAAATGAAATAAACTTGGTAGTTATTTTGTGTAATCATGCTGCCACGTGATTACCCTACAAATGATGCACATGATTACAAACAGCCAAAACTGCAACACAAACCTCCTCGACAAAGTTTCCAGAGACATCACTGTTCAGCTCTTGCAGCAGTTCGGTGGCAGCCTGTGCTCTGTTCTGCAGCAGGAAAAGTATGATAAGATCTCATACAAATATGCAAATACACTGCATACTTTAACAAAAGGATAACAGAGTTGTTGGGACAAAATGGAAACTGCCAGCAATGCATACCTTTCCAATGCTGTCTTTGCTGAGGAAAAAGCTGCAAAACAAGATTAAGAAGTCAGCTGCAAGCAGGCAAGTAAAACTGATGGAATAAGAAATACCTTTAAGCCAGTGGTGTCCAACTCCAGGCCTCAAGGGTGGGTGTCCTGCAAATTTTAGATATCACCCCGGGTCAAAACACCTAAATCTAATGATTAGTTCATTACCAGGCCTTCAAGACATGTTGAAGAGGTCATTTGACCATTTAAATCAGCTGTGTTGGATCAAGGACATCTGAAACCTGCAGGACACTGGCCCTCGAGACCTGGAGTTGGACATCCGTGCATTAAGCTAAAACTGGTCACTTACTTGTTTCCAACATCTTCACCTGTGACTGTGTGTCCATCTACTATAGTGAATGCTCCAATGCCTGACACACAGAACAATTCATTCAGTTAGATATGTTTTCACCAGCACCTGAGGCACGGTCATTCACATTGTGTTACATCTGTTCACCTGGAAGTACGAGATTCTTCAGTATCTCTGTTCCCGTCGCCGTGGCGTTGATGAGACACACGTGTGCATTTTCCAGTGTTTCTTGCCCGTGGTCACCCCACAGCCTGAAAGCACACAACACAACACGGACATTTGTTGCCATCTGGTGATACAATTTATCCTCACTTGCTATACAAACACAGTGAGCCACTCGGCTGCTGGTAAGAAAGCGTCACCCTCATCGACAGCCCTGTATTATTACACCTGTTACGAGCCGTCCTTAAATACGTTAAAACAGAGTGACACCTAAGCCCACACAGAAACGCAGAGCATCACATCAATCACATCACTCTTACGGCTAACTAATGCATTAGCTCGCCGGTGCTTGTTTCAACTGCAACTCTCATAACAAGCTAACGCTAGCTAGCTTCAGTACTCTTGCCCCAACAGAGTTGCTGTTGTGACCGCTCGTGTTTTTACACGCTTTGCTAGAGGGATGTTATTTCTTTGTGAAAACTACGCAGCTGTTTAAACTAACCTGAGCTGTCGGTCGTATTTTTGCTCTTTCGAGGCTTTGGTGGATGCCATGATATCTCTGTATTGAGTGACGTTAACGGACGTAAATTGAGCTCTTCAGCGCCAGATTCGACACAAAAGTGCCCGCTCGAAAATCTACTCTCGCACTTTCGACACAGATCAACAGCTTTATAATTAATATTGTGTTAGAAATAATATATTTATTGATTCCAAATCTGAATTTTATTCACGTTTATTTTTGTATATTTATGTTGTGCATATTTGGTGGGTCTCCTTTTCTCTTTTTTTTTCTAATCACTATTTTCTGTATTTTTTATTTTTTTTTCATATGATTTTGGGTCAGGGATTTTAATGTATTTGTCTGTTTAGATTTAGTAGTGACAGATGACAGATTACAGCTATGAAGCCCTTTTTGTTTACTGTGGTAATGACGAGCAGGTTGACAGATGTCAGGCAGGAGTCTCTACTGACTATGCTGTTTTCAGATAACATTGTAATCTGTGGTGAGAGCAGGGATCTGGTGGATGAGAGCCTGGAAAGGTGGAGGTATGCTGTGAAGAGGCAAGTGCACAAGAGAGGTGAAGAAAAGAGCGCAGGCTGGGTGGAGTGGCTGGAGATGAGTGTTGTGCTGATTTCTGACAGGATAGCAGAAAGAGTGAAAATTAAGGTTAACAAGATGGCAGTGAGATTGGTGTCTGGTTTGGAGATGATGTTACTCACAAAAGACAGTTACACTTTTATTAACAGAAAAGTAATGCTACAGAGGAGTTTAAACATACTTATTTGCACAGTTAAAATGCACTTTTAGTCTTTTAACTTAAGGAAACGTATTATTAGTGCACCCTGTGTAAAATCAAAATATATATTGAATACCTAAGTAATCATACTCATATAAAATGGCTTCCCTAAGAATCATACCCATTACATCACTGGGCCATCGCAGGTGTTTATGATTGTAATTACTTAGCTCTCCCTAGGATCTCTAACAATTTTTTTCTAAAAAATAATAAGTAACTAATGCTTTAAAATAAATGGTATGGAGTACAAAGTACTCTTTTATTATAATAGAGCATTACAAAACATAGTATATAGTTTAAAGTATGCATTTGTTGCAGAAAGCATAACATAGAAATACTTAGAGAAAAAAGGGGGACTACAGTACATCTGTATGTTAGTAAAATACTCAAATGTGACATTACACCCCTACAGAGCCAATGTTTCAGATAATTAATAATACATTTTATTAAGAATTTGACTATTATTTTTAATTTAATAAAGATCCCAAGTTTACCAGCACCAGCAATTAACAATAACAAAACAAACAATTAAAATATAATAATAATAATACTGATATGGAATGTCTATGTCATGGAAGCAGTGTGAGGAAGATTCCTCAAGGGGCACCAAAAATTGCTGTAAATAAACTGGCTTATACTTTGGATGAGGATTATTGACATGTCTAAAAAGTCTCAGGTAGTGCAGCTATATAGAATGGCATTCATACATATGTGCACTAGTTAAAACGGGAATAAACTATACAATAAATTATTGAAACTATTCACAAAAGCAACAAAATGTTTTTAGATTTTAGCACATCACATTCATGATTTGGCAAGCTCTTCTTTTTTAATTAGCGTAGAATGATCGTGCGCTTACACGTGCGTGGGCGTGTCAGAAGGAGGTTTAATTGCCCTTCCCCTTTACCCGTAAACTTTTTGAACAGCTGTACCTGTTGATGTCCCTACCTGTCCTTCACGTGCGCACCGAAGTGCAGCTTGGTCCGATCTGAGCCTGCAGACAAGGACAATGACGGGACATCACTGGGGATACGGGAAGGAGGACGGTGAGATGTTCCAATATGCAAACTCAGGCACCGTTTTTCTGCATGTAGGCAATTAACAATTTAACTGGAATAAACGGCCTGTTTGCGGTGTTTCGTGTTTTACTCAGATCTTAAAGACGGCTTTTAAATCCAGCTTAGCGTCGTTTATCCCGACGCTTAAAGGGATAAACGGTTTCACCTCAGCCTGACAATCCAGCCGAATTAGCCCTGAGTTACAGAGAGTGTAATATTTCCATTTGTGCGTTGTCTAATGTTTTTCATTAAAGTTACTCTGTGCTGTTACATTGCCCTAATGTTCATGAGACATTTTAATCTGAATTCCTCGTTACTTGTTTAGCACCAAAGTTTTAGGTGGTGCCGCATTTAGTTGTGTCCTGATGGTAGAACGCTTCAATAGTTTAGTTGTAGGATTGTTATCAGGTGACACTCTAACACATCTAGTGCAGGTCATTGTAGTGGTAGAACTGTTTGTGTTGTAAATTTATTTATTTTTTAGTATATTTATTTTTCCCATAGGTCCCTCTTTATGGTATAAAAACTACCCCGTTGCGGAGGGGAACCGGCAATCACCAATTGATATAGTCCCCAATGAGGCATCACGTGACCGTGATCTGGGCCCTATAATGATAAACTACGACCACTGCACCTCCATTAACATCTCCAACAATGGACACTCTGTAGTTGTGGAGTTTGATGACTCAGATGATCGTTCAGGTGAGAAAATTATGTTGTGATATTTCTGAAGTTGTGTGTGGGGTTTTGTTGTTGTTGTTGCTGTGTTTTTAAAATTCACTTCAACTCTATTCTCGTTTCACTTTTACCTGTTGTAGTGGCATGGATTATACGGTTACAAACATGCCCATATGTGTTTTAGAAGCTTATATAAGTGCCGTGTAACTAATAGCAGCTGAAGACAAACTTGAGCTTCAGTCTGACATCTGCTGCCAAATTCATAAGGTGGAAATCTGTGCTAAAAGTTTACTTCCAGTAATCCTTCTCCTGATTTCTGGAAAGCAAAATCATCGTGTAAAGCTGATTATTATCACAGTTTGCAAATAAGCCTCTTATTATGCTGCAGAAAAGCACAAGCAGCATTTAACTGCATGACTGTCTGTCTGCTGGACAAGAAATACAATGATGTTGGATGATCTCAGTGGTTATGATGACAATATTTGTCTTTATCACTGGGTGGATCTGTGTTAGCTACCCTGACATTAGCATGAATGATAAGCTCAGAAAGTGGGCTGTTTTGCTCTGACGGTTATCACAAAACAAGCAAATGGCTGTTTGCCGAAATATTGACAATAATGATAATAATAACGATAATAACAATAATAATAATGATGAAATAAAACATCTGCAAAAAAATTGACTTCAACTACAACCTCGGCACCATTTCTCTGTATTTCAAATGTGCTGCACAAATCCTGTAAACCTGTTGTTTGTTTGTTCATTTCTTCAGAAGTCACTTGAATGAGTGCAGAAACTTTTCTCCCACTGAAAACGCCACATCCAGATGAACAGAACCAATTTTCTGGGATTACCAAAAATACTTATATTGAGACGGGTTCACACTATTAAAATTATTCACAGTGGTTCTGATGAAATAAAATTACAATAGCCAACATGAGTAGTAGTCATAACTTAAAATGGTTTATGTTCTTTCCTCAGGCAGATGTTAGCAGTAGCGTTACGAAGGTCAGAATTTACGACAACATTGCTATCTTTAACTACCTGACTCGGCACATTATTCATTTATAATGTCTATTACTACAGTGTAGATAAAGTAAAGTATTATCTACATATTATTAACAATATTATAATATTGTTTCACATTTTGTGCCATTCCTACATAGCTAATGTGACCTTGAATCAACTGATCCTTTTTTGTCAGAATGATGTCAGCAGCATCACAATGAATAACAATCCTAATAACAGTGAAGAAGTCCACATCCAGCAATGCATACCATAGGCACTTTAAGCAGTCTACAACGTCTCCTGTTCTCATCATGACATAGATTAAAGTTACTATTTACCCTTGTTGAATCTAAAAAACAAGTTAAAAATATCCTAATTTTGATTTTGCATGGGACCGACTATTTGCATCTGAAGCTTAAGCTGGTGCCACAGAGATAGATGTAATAAGTGACACTGGAGACTTTGCTTCTCTATCAGCTTTGACTGTGAAATATAATGATTTGAAATCTCCTGGGCGTTGACTCGTGATGTCAGATGTTCGTGTGATGCTACACAAAGGATTCTGTGATGTGTTATCATGGAATCGAATTTTTGTATGCCCTCGCAGATATTCAAATTTACTTTAATGTTATTTATGCACGCAACAAGTCATTATAGGGCACTATGGAGCAGTATAGCGAAGGTTAGAATGAGTTACTCTGAATCTGTGTTGTTCTAGAGAAAACATATATTGGGGTACCAGAAGGAAAGGGGGTGGTGCATATATGTATGAGGACAACAAGATGGTGTCTGCTTGGTTTTGCAGATGGATTTAAGGTAGATGTGGGAATGCATCATTGTCTCCAAACCCTGTCTGGTTTTCTACAGTGATGACAGATGAGACAGGAGTCTTTGTGAACTGTGATGTTGTGATCTGTGGTGACAAAAAGACAGGAGTCAGAGCTGGAGATGGCAGAACCAAAGATGTTAAAATTTTCACTGGGAATCTACCATATGAGAATCAGAAATGAGAACATCAGAAGGACAGTTCAGGTTGAGCATTATGGAGACCAAGTTTAAGGATGATTGAGATGGTTTGGGTTGTGCAGAAGAGCCATAGTGTTTATGTTGGACCAAGGATGTTGAATATGGGGCTGCCAGGCAGACCTTACAGGTAGTTCATGAATGTAGTAAAAGAGGAGACGAGATGTATGTAGAGTGCTGGTGTGACAGAGGAGAATGCTATAGGGATAGGGTGAGATTACAGCAGTACCCCTGCTGTAGCAACTCCTAAAAAAGGCATCCAAAAGGAGAACATTTTAGGCCTCTAAACATTGTAAGGCAGAGACCTGTGAAGAGAGATCGAACAAAAAAAGATATGGGGGAGTGTTTGGACATAAACACCAACACTTTTTTTTTTTTTACCTGTACAGTACATCTCTCTGTATCTCCCACAGTGCTCAAGGGAGGCCCACTCAATAACCCCTACAGACTGAAACAATTTCATTTCCACTGGGGTGGAAAAGGACACGAAGGCTCTGAGCACACTGTTTCAGGAAACGGCTTTGCATCTGAGGTCAGTTTCTATTGAGTCTAAATCCTTCATCTCCGTATCTGCAAATGCAGGTTAATAAAACTTTGAATAGGGTGTGTCTACGGTTAAAAATGTATGTGGTAAAAGGGCTTTGATTCTTGAAATTATAAGTACTGGATTTGTTTGAGTATTTGGTGCAGACTTTCTTCTATCTCTGCCCCCCAAAAAAATCTTATATATATTTAAACTACAGTGGCAGGTAATTCATATTTTACTACAAAAAGATCTTTATATTCATAAAAGAATACTGACACTTAATTTATTTACCTTATTTTTCTTATTCTTTCTATTTGTTTCCCTTGCCTGTAGCTTCATTTAGTTCACTGGAATGCTGTCAAGTACAAAACATATGGCGAGGCATCAACTGCACCCGATGGTCTTGCCGTCCTCGGCATCTTTTTAGAAGTAAGACATTTCTCTTAAATGCAATTGTATCTTCTGTCCTTGTGCTCCCCCCCCCCCCCCCCCTTTTTTTTTTATTTTGTATTGATGTGAATGTTTGACATCCATTATAAAGTGTCTGCTTTGTCATGCCAGCATACACAAATGTGAAAGAAGAATGTGGTAAAGTCTATGTATCTTTTGTTGTTGCATCTTCATTTACGCTGTCAAGCTGTTTCTGTATAGCCTGGTGAAATAAATATAATATTTAGAGGTACCATTTACAAATCTGAGAAATCTTAAATGTGGGTGGTCATTTAGAAGGTTTTAAAATGATAAATGCCCTAGTATGTGACAGTATTTCATTACTATCTAATCCTAACGCTCATATCTTAGTGTAAGTTAATAAAATGTGAGATCTTATAAGAAACGTGGCACATGCATGTGTGTAATAAAACATATCTATCTGTTATGTAAGGCAGGTAAAGACCACAGATGGCTCCACATGATAACGGATGTTCTCTACATGGTGAAGTATAAAGTAAGCAGCCTTGCTGTGATTGTTTGCTTATTTTATTGCATATAAAAAAAATAAAAAAAAGTTAAAAACCTGCGAGTTGCATTTTTGCAGTGTTGCAGCTATATTGTCTTGATGTTTCAGGGCAGTATCACAGATTTCAAAGGTTTCAACCCCAAGTGCCTCCTGCCCAGCAGTCTTCACTACTGGACCTACCTTGGCTCTCTAACCACACCGCCGCTACACGAGAGCGTTATCTGGATCATCCTGAAGGAGCCAATCGAAGTGTCTGAAAAGCAGGTGAGTGCTGCAACTGTGACCACTTTACATACCTGGTTTCTTACTTGGGCAGTGCTTTTTTTTTAGCATTAATTTTTTTTTCTGTTCTACTAAATGGAGGTGGAGAAGTGTGGCTATATTGTCATGACATGATTGTATTGGGGATGAATCATTAAAAGTAAATGAGTCTATACTCCACCAGTAATCTTATCTGTAATAGATATTATTCCATGTTCTGTTATATAGCCACTCAGAGGACATCATTAAGCAGGACTAAGCAGTGGGTAATGACTCTGGCAATAGCTCTGTTTTACTAAAATCATTGCGTCAACAGAAGATGGTAAATGGCCCGTATTTATATAGCGCTTTAGTCCCTAAGGACCCCAAAGCGCTTTACATTTCAGTCATCCACCCATTCACACACTGGTGATGGCAAGCTACATTGTAGCTACAGCTGCCCTGGGGCGCACTGACAGAGGCGAGGCTGCCGGACACTGGCACCACCGGGCCCTCTGACCACCACCAGTAGGCAAATGGGTGAAGTGTCTTGCCCAAGGACACAACGACCAAGACTGTCGGAGCCGAGGCTCAAACCGGCAACCTTCCGATTACACTGGTCTCCAGGGAGTGTAAAAAAATAAATAAATAAAAAATAGAATAGCGTTTAGGGGGAGTGGGGGAGAGGTGGTCTAGCACATGAGCAAAGAGCCCACCACCTTGTCCCTTACACCCCTGGTGGTGTAGGGTCTGACCTGCTAACTCCAATGAGGCATTGAATGTTTGGATGAAGCCAGGATTTAGTTACCATCAGTAGAAAACACTCCCAGACAAAGAGGTTGTAGTAAATCTTTGCGTGTAACTCCGCCATTTTGTTTGCGAGCGATCTGACATTGGTCCAAGCTGAAGTAAATTCCGGGTTCAGGCTGAGGCAGATGACTATTAGTTCCTGATGAATGTGATCAGTGCTTTGCAGGAAGACTTAATGAAAAGGTGTAAAAACACGAAAAGGCACATAGTAGTCGGGAGCACTGTGCTGCTGCATATGTCCTGCATCATGTGTATAAATACACTGTTATTATGATGCCTTATTTTAAATTCCAGAGCAAACCTGTTCATCAGGTTTATCATTCAAGAGGCATGCCACACGCATACTAGTTTTTATCCACGCCTCTTAGCACAGAATTTAATCAGAAAGTTAGGACTGATAACTGCAGGATGTCAAAGTTAAGCTGACTAACTGGATGCCTGCACACGCCTTCCAGGTCCCCCTGTGATTCTGTCTTGTAGCCACTGCTGGCCAATCTCTGGATTATTCTCTGAATTTGTTGATTTTTATTTTTATTTCTTTTCTCTAGTTGCCTGTTTTGCAAATCATAATTGTATCCGAGGAATCGGAGGTTTTACTGATGGAGGCACTGTGGGTGTTGTCATGAACGATCTATAAACCCATATCTGTAGCACTGCTTGGGGTAAATGTAAGCCAGGCAACTGGCCCTACAGACTATAACTCCATTCCTCAAGCCTTTGATCCCCTCTAGCTGATTATCCTGATGGATGACTGGATGGGTACAGGGCTTTAATTGAAAAATGCTTACATGGAGACACAGCAGGGAAAAGCCCTTATATAACAAGGAATTACTTTTGTAGGAATTACTGTTTTTCATTTCCCCACATAATGGTAGACACGGAGTGAGAGAGGAAGTGGCAAGCTCAAACTTGGTTTTGTGGGTACTTGTAAGTTTAGGAAGCAGTTTTATCTGTGGCATGGACTGTATTAAAACTCATCAGCGAGTCACGACTTTGCACTGAGAAACACTAGAAGGTCATTATAAAGTTCTTAATTGATCTAAGCTGATCCTACATGTGTTCTGCTGTCACTAAAGCATCAAACCACCTGTAAATTGAAAACCTGCTGCTGTTTGAGTAATTATTGCTGAAAACTGCCCAAATGGTGTAGGCAACTTTTTACAGAAATCTGTTTTTGAATTATGACCACAGTATGAATAAGTGAGCTTGGAGATGGGAAGCCAGGTTTGCTTTAGAGATTGATTATTGGACCTTTCATGGGATTTGTTAAGTTGTACTCAACATATTTGTCTTATTATAGTATGTGGAGTAATGGTTCTGCAGGAAATGAATGTCTCTTCCAGAGTTCATTTTTCTGTCCCTGTGAATGCAGCTGGGCATGTTCAGAATGCTTCTGTTCAGCGAAGAGGAAGACGATCAGAAGATGCGGATGGAAAACAACTTTAGACCTCCCCAGCCTCTCAAAGGAAGGAGAGTGCGTTCCTCCAATTAATGTGACCTTTGGAGATCTAAAGTCATTATTAACCAACACAACAGTAAATGCAATAATGTGAGAATACTTTCACCTCATGATAGCTTATCTCGGGGGGTTTATGGGGTACTTGGAACAGAAGTAAAACGCTGCAATAATTGTCATCCCTGGTGGTGTTATTCCCCCCCTGCCTGAAACTTTAATGGCAATAGAGGGATCCATTTTAAGGGCCAAAAACAATGACAATAAAGCCAGCATTTATGGTCGTTTCTATCTTTTATGATTATCACAAACTGTAAGTTTAAAAACCTGCGAGTTGCATTTTTCCACAACAACAAGCAACAAGCCTTTTCAATCCTTTTATAATTTACCTGCTAATCCCATTAAGTTGTAGTCTGTAGCTGTTTCTGGTCTCACGCTATATCCCTTTGCTGTCTGCAGATCTACAGTCTTTTACTGATGCTATTGATTCCTTGTTAATCCAGACTATTGCAGGTGGATTCCCAGGTCTTATGGCTATTGATCCCTTCCAGTAGGACCAGTAATGCTTTTATCTGAACTGCTCCGTGGACCATATTTGAGTGCATGAAAGTCTCAGGCTGTTTATAGTCCACAGTTGCAATCAGTCCCAAAACACGGTAACTGTTAAGGTCCTTTTAAAATTCAGGAGTCCAAACAAGGCCCCATCTTTCTGTGATCACCAGATAATTTTTCATTCAATCTACATGATGGTTACTATTGTGCAGGATTTATTATTATTATTATTATTATTATTATTATTATTATTATTAAACCTGTGAACCTACAAAATAGGGAAAATAGGAAAAGCATGCATAGCCCCATATATAAATGCATAATGGAAGCAAGTGGTCCTGTTCCTTCTTTAGTTGTGATTCTGTATGGCAATAACCAATATGCACCGCAGCTCTGTTTTATTTTGTTGATGAAATGTAACATTTAAAATAATTTGTGAGAAGTTTATTTGTGAGAGTTTTCACCTGAAAGCTGTGTTCATGTTCACCATTTTGATTTGTTGTAATAGTTGCAAAACTGTAACCTTTTACCTGGTATCCAGATTTAGGTGGAGTCATTCAAGCAAATGTTTAAACTCTCTCACCGATTAGAAGAGGCTAGAGTTCAAGGTAATTAGTAGCTAGGTTCTAGAGCAGTGAGAAACCTTGACTGTGATTGGTTAAATATTTACCACCTGTGTGGAAGATGTTTAAAAATACACTGCTTTGAACAATTGAAAATACAAAATGTGAAATACTATAATGTAAGAATGTTCAGAATCGATGACTTGATGATGACAAATATTTTGTAAGGAGAAAGACTTAATCTCAGAAAACTATAATATGTTTCTATATGTATTGCTACCAAACTGAAAATATAGTACATCAATACATCAAGGTGATAACCAACATACTGGGAGAAGTCCAGTATAATTGACTTTAATTTCAGAATACAGAGCTGAATTGTTTTGCTGTCATATTTATTGATGTATATTAATGGTCCGTAGAATTTGACTACTATATTTGTCCAGCAGATGGCAGGTTTGGCTGTTTTACTCGAGTTCTAGACTGAATTCTTATTTTTCTGCTATTCTTCAGAAGATATTTTCATTAAATGAAATTTATATTTACATATCTCTTTAAACATTTAAATGGTTATTTAAAAATGTATTTAAATATCTACCTATTCAAATGCTGTTTGATTTAATTTAATGTATCAATAAATAAATGGTTGTTTTTTGTCCCTCCTGCACATTGTTTCTTTATTCATAAATGTTTATTTTCTTTCTGGCATTTATTTTATTTTATGACATTTTTGTTTGATCTTTAGCAAATTCAGCTTGTGTTTATCATCCTGCAGGTGGCAGCGTCTGCTCTCATTTGTATCAAACCCAGTAACTACTGCTTTGACACTGGACATGGAAAAAAATTCACAGAAAATAAATAATTTACAACTGTGCATAGCAACCAATGGTTAAGTAAATTAAGTTATGTATTTTTGACGGGAGAAATAGAACACTGTCAATAATATACTGTATCTTACACTGAAGAAAATGACTTTGAAAACACTTGACCTTGCCATTGCTGTCCTTTTAGTTACTGCGTAGGTGTTCAAGAAGCTGCATTACCTCACCTGGTTTCATTTCCACCTGATGTCTGTGGAAAAAATTCTGCCTCCTGTCTAATGAATAAAAAATGAGAGTAGGTGTATGAAGTATATCTGACACATATTCTCAAGTAATCCCTCAAAAATAGCATCAGTGAGCTTTATTGGGACTGAGAATACCTGAGCGGGCACATCATCTTCAGCCACAATCGATGTGCCATGTAATAAGATACTACAGTCAGACCTCAGAAATAGAGTCGATCACATGTATTTTTAGCTCCAGGATATCTACTTGCTTGTCATAGTGATTATTTTGCCAGACACAGCAACATCTGAGCAACACTGTGAAATACAAACCCGCGGGACAAAAAGTTGTTGTTCAAGCAAAAGAAAAAACTTTAGTTCTCTGGAGAGTGTCGTGACAGTCCTTGTATTTTTGGAGTACAGAGAAATGTGGGAATTACTGCGTGTAATGTTGACACATACTGCTTTGTTTTTTCACCTTCTTGAGATATTTATATTGCCATTTTATTTTATACAACTCCCCCATTTAAGCTATTCTGATTAAAAAAAAAACCCAACAACAAACAAACAGGTTTTTATATAAGCACCCCCCCCCCCCCCCCCCCCATCATTT